>JAODFY010229413.1:0-10412 GCA_027580055.1 Paracaudina chilensis | reverse complement strand
ACACACACACACACATACACACACACACACGCCAACTTGATCGCTTAGGTTACTCGGCCTTCGGCATCGTAACCAAAAATGAATCTTGCTTTAAAAGAGTATTTTGTTGAAATAAATATTACACTAAAAGCCAGGTAACCAAGCGAAACAATAATATATACAACATCATATACTTTGAAAACAGCTACAAAGTTAATTGAAATATTTATGAGCTCCACGTTATTAAGTACTTACAATGCGATAACTAACAATACAGTATGCACGGTTCTGTATTCAAGAGGTTTTTTATAACCAAGCTTTATATCGACCATATAACAATCAGCTACTCTATGATTATGATATCAATACAATATTGTAGAATTGTATTCCTTACACTTTTAAAGTGTTAACACAAATTACCTTTAATATATATATCTTTGTCTCTTTGAATTAATTTTGATTTACTTTGCTATAATGCTGAAGCAAGAGTGATGAATGCATGAGTGTTTATTAATATTTATTGCAATCTTTTTTTATTCGCACTATGATGACCATTAAACATCCATGCAATGGATATAGGATTGAAAATTGAGTATCACCTCAAGATTGCTTTTATCAAGATAAACAAGGAAAGATCTGGCTTTGTGATTCCTGGCTTTTTAAATGACAAAAATTGTAAACAGTGGTAATGTTATTTGTGATTTATATGAAATAAAATATTATTACCCATATATACATTTTATACTAAATCGACATGTCACTATTTGACATTTGTTGACCTCTCATAACATAAAAAAACCCACTAGGGGCAATTGCATATCAAGCATGAGATATACTATTGATGTAGGTTAAAGTTAAACTGTCAGACATAAAGCCTCAATATATTACTTTTACTCTTAGTATGACATTTTAATCATTCAGGCTATAGTTTGTCACAAAAAACAAATATACTCTACTCGTTTTGTCAATCATAATATTCATTAGCTAGAATTTAAGCTAAGAAACATGTTTACTGGTTTTTGTTTGCCCATAAGCAGTATGCATTCATAAGCCGGTAAATGTTGCTAATTAATACAAAGCATTTTGGAAACAGTATTTTGGAGACAGACAAATGGATGTTTACATAGTTCCACAATAACAATTTTATAGCTAGAAGAATTTGGCCAGCTTTTCTACCAAAATTTCAAAATAAACTCTGGCAGTGCCACATTCTACCACTCTACCACATTCTGCAATCATAGAAATTGTTTTACACCAACACCCCCTCCCTTCAGAGAAGTTTAATTTAGGCTGATCTTATACTATACAAATGTATGATGTCAATACTAAAAGCAGCAAGCACTGTAATATACATCGTTAACTGTATTCACAGTCACATCAAAGTGAATTTTCCTGAAATGTCAAGCCCACTGGGAGCCAAGGTCTCAGTGATTGAAAGGTTACTATATTAAAGCCAATGTGAGATTATTTAATATTTGGTAATTGAACAAGTATGTTTAACAGATTCCCCAATTTTTCAACAACTTATCACTCGTTGGCATTCATGGCCAACTATATATTTTTTATTGTAAACAACTCTTCTCAAATATTAATCATGAATGCAAGGATATGGCACACCATAATCATATTTATGAATTTATTCTGATTAGGGAAGCCCCTTAAAGATTATCATTGTTGACATAAATTTAGACAATATATTTCACCATCTAAACTATGGACCATATTAAACTGCTGATTTATCATTGTTGCTATAGCTAGCAGTTGTATTAAACAAATTCCATCTAATCTTTGATTAGCCCATAGTTACACAGTTACAGTCCATGGTATTTACATTCATTTACATCTAATCAAGTCTGTTGGGGATTGCCCTATGTTCCGACACCACTATACAGACACCTTTATGTTCCGACAACATGCTCTATGTTACGACACCTCAGTATTCCGCCCCCTTAAATCCCGACCCTATGGGAAAGTCACCTTAGGTGCTGGGGACCGGTCACAATGGGGGGTATAAATTATAATGGAAACACTGTCCCACGCACCGATTTTGTGAATGTGTGCGACTGTGTGTGTCTGACAAAATGTATTGATTTTTCAATAATAGGCCAATTAACTTAACATTGGGGACACAATTCCTGAATAGTAAATATTTTATCAAAGTAAAAGGAAATTGTTTTAAAAAAAATGTCCTAAAATGGGACGTTTCAACAATTTAGGTCCTATTGGTTCAATTTAAATCTTATACCTTCCAAATTCATATGAAGTGGTCCCAGTGGCACAGTGGTATTGGGTGAAAAATGCTGCCACAATGGTTAACCTTGGATAAAATAGCTGTTTTGAGTAATTTATATCATGTGACTTCCAAATTTACCAAGACTATAATAAGATATAGGAAGGGTTACTTTGGAGGTAAAATAGTTTTTGGCTCAAAAATGGAACAAGGAACAGTCCTAATGGCATTGAACTTTGACGAATATTTGCACAATATATAGAAAGGTTTAATTTGGGTTACAAATATCAGAAAATTCAACAATTTAGTTCCCATCTGATTGATCATATCATCAAGGTTCCCAATGGTGGAAGTTTGAAAAATGAAACCAAACTACCCAAGGAATAGGCAATATTTTGAGATAAAAAGCAGTTTGCAAGGTTTATATTTTCAGACAGTCAAATTGAACAGAAATGGCAAGAAACATTGAAAAATAAAACCAAAATACTTAGCAAGAGTTAAAAAACATTTTGTTTTGTGAAAGTGAAAATGCAAAAAAGTGGGAAATGCCACAATTCCCCAATTTTATTTGTAATCACCCAAAATGAAACTAAGGAAATTATGGAATGGCTCCCATGCTGTGTTAAAAAAATTGGCCCCAAAGTGGAAACATTTTGCATACTTTTCCTTGATGCTTTTTTTGTAATTTGTGGTTCCCAGTATAATTTAATAACCTAGAGGGTTTTTTTAAATGATGAATGTGATGAGATATGCAACTCTATTGATTGTTCTCTTGTTACTGTTGCAAAGCCATGGCTATAGATAAACCCAATCTGTCAAGCACGTTACTCATCTCGGCCAATGTTTATTTATCGAAACTGCCCGAAAGTGCAAGCTAGATCAAAACTATGAAGCAAAGAATTCCGTCTCCATGGTAAAAAAAGAAACTACTCTGGACTCAACTCAGCTTTAGGGGTTGAGTCATTCATTAAAAGATGTCACTCAAGTTGTATGTTAAAATTCATGCTATATAATCTTGGGTCAAAATATAATCCAGAGAGGGATTGTAAAGTTTTTTTTTTTTCATTTAATCCGTTGAGATGAAACTGGTAGGAATATCTATCATTCAATTCTAAATGCCTCAGGCCAGAAAGTACATATGAGACCTGCTAATGGGGCACATACAGTTTAGTGTGTCTCTTAAGGGTAATGAATATATGTAAGGCTCATAGACAACCCTACATATATGTTAGCATGGATGAACAGCTAATTGTCCAATTCATAAACAAAATATAGGCCTAATGAGGCAGGTGTCACATAACAGATTTCCTGCAGCTCCCTAGCTGGACCTCCATCCCGATATGAAGGACATAGTGTCACCTAATCTTTTGCCCAGTTTTGGGGGTAGATGAAAACATCAACACTGAATAGCAGTGGTACCATGTCAAACAGAAAACCTCATATAGTAGGGAGCTAGTGCAGTCTATTTAGCTTAAGTATAACTGTGACTAAATAATTCCCTTTTCATTATTAGTCTGCAGTATGTGACTTGTGTGTGTTATTCCTAAGTGACGTAACCACTGGATATTATTTTCCAGGGCCAGCTAGATGCTCCAGAAAGTTGGTTAGCAGCACAGTGTTGGGGTCCCCTAGTTCCTACAAGGACCTACTGCAGAGTTTACAGTAGTAACATTTTGGGAAATGTGACCGATAAGGCAGATTTTTTAGGTTTTGCACTGTTATACAGAAATGATAAGATCATTCCCACTGCATTTTTTAGCCCACAGGATGTGATTTGCTTATATTATGTTGCTAAGTGACATAACCACTGGAGAGTATTCCAGGGCCCACTAGGTGCTCGACAAAGTCAGTTTATAGCAGTGCACCGAAAAAGGCATTTTTTTATGTTGTAAAAATATTGCTCTCATGTCATGCATTTGTGACTAAAATACACTGGCAGTTCTGAGTAAGACCAAAAACATGATTAAGCAGCATCGCCGACAATGCTGTAATATTCAGTGAACGAAGCATTTTAATTAAAATCTTAGAGCTCTGGTGTATGGTATATTGACGTCATGCACACTGGCACTCTATATATTGTTACCTTGCAATCAGAAATACTTCAAACCAAGATCCAAACCAATTAATGTTTTTCCAATGCTGGTTATTATGTGTGCTATCTAACTCCCCAGTGTCATCTATTTTATAGGTCAGCACTTACTATAGAGTTGCTATAAACCTATTTTGCTTACTGAGAAGAAGTGATCCTTATACCAACATATGCAGTGCAGATAAGTTGGTTAACATTTTATAAGGTTGAAATACTTGAAACAGCTGTACATTGTTAACATTTATGAGATTGATGAAGAAGCTGTAGGCCATTCCTGTTACCTAAGTCTGACAGTGTTATTCTAATGTTCATTTAGCATTCTCATAAATGGTTCCATTTATCCATTATCATTATCCATAACCTAATTTTCTAGGCCCCAAAATGAATGACATATAATGAAAAAAATCTATTCCCGAAGACTATATCAATACGGTAAGGTCATCAGACATGCAATGGTCGGTCTGGAGGTTACTAGCTCACCTGAGTAAAGAGTTCTGAGCTGTCCTCGGAAACCACAAAGAGTGTACAGAACTCTGCCTGCGTCTGCTTCTCAAGCTGAAAAAAATATATATTTAAATTGTTAATGATTTCAAAACCAAACACAGTGTAACTTTTCGCTGATGACAGGACATCGGTCATAACTAAATAAATTATCTGGCCAGGGAAGAGGAAAGTGATCACTGACACACACTGCAGCAATTTCCTGATTAATTAACCAATGAAATTTATTACACTTAATGAAATTGTTTTAAATAAGTCATTTATGATTTATCTTATAATATTACTTCACACTTTACAGAAAAATTTAATGATATTTTGTTACTTTTGTATAAAAATATTATCAACTTTGTAAACACAAATGCAAAACAGTAGTATACTGGCATTTCTTCAATTTCTCAAACTTTTGGCAAATCTAGGTTATGACATGTATTACTATTAAACAACTTTGATGATTTATGTTGCATTTTTACTCAAAATGCCAATTTACCATTAGTTATTTTGGATACTTTGAATCTGATGAGTTATATCAGTGTAATTAAAATCGGGATGGGCTTCATTAAAGTCTGAAACACCCCCACCATGTCAACTAGTGTTCCAGTAGAGAAACTGTGGTGCCAGTGTCTCTATGGCCGCTGGTCTTGACCTGGATACTATGAGTAGGTCATCTATGTACGTAAAGATCATCACACCTCTTAATTTGAAAGAATGCCACACCTCTTGTGATTCGGGCGAACACTCTTGGTGCTGTAGACAGGCCGAGGTCAGGGCTCAGAAATGGTAGATGGTGTCCCTGTAACTGAAGGCAAGAAACCTTAGGTGGTCCCAGGGCTTGGATCATGTAGCTAGACATCCGTTAAGTACAAGGTTGAGGCCCACATGCCTCTTCTCACTGTTGGAACAATGGAAGCCTGAGTTTCCATCCTGAATCATTTTGGGCGTTTTGAATCCACAAACTTTTACCATGGTAGGAGTTAGACAACTTGTTGTGACCACCCGAATGATCGTTAAGATGTTTAGGTGCGGAATCTGATGATGGAAAACTGAGTTCTGATCTTGGCCTGTCGTAGGGAGATTAGTGAATCTTGCATCGACCTCTGTTAATGGTGTAGAAGACTTGTACCCTTCTGTCTGAAGTTAACAGGCGACATTTCTCTAGAACTTGTCGAAAAGTAAATCTGGTGAGGACCTCCATGATGACTAGCATGAGGGTTGATGCGTACTTCAGACCGACACAGGGAGTTCAAAAGTAGCCGGAGAAAACCGACGCCTAAAATTATCTTTTGCCCAGTTTTCGCTGGCTACTTTTCACTGACTGAACAAAAAAATTGATAAAAATTACCGTAACTAAGTGAGGCGATTTTGTAGCCTACTGTTAAACCTGTATTGCATCAAAATGTAACAAGATGAATGTTAAATTGTCGTCTTTAAAATCACATGTTCTTGTCAAAAAATGTTTCCGTTGCTCAAGTACGCCTATATACAAACATATGGTGAGCTAAATTAACCATATAACCATAAGTAGACCTTTTTTTTTTCAAAAGAAATACCAATTTTTTTTTTCAAAAGAAATACCAATTTTTTCATGACAATAAATATAATTGAATGACGAGCAAAATCTGTGAACAACCATTAATTAACAAGTGAATGGATCCTGGTTTCAAGCAAACTGTAAACTTCTAAAACATGATCTCAAAATAACAATTTTTAGATGCAACTTATAATGCCTGCAAAGTGCCATTTCCTGCAATCTGGGAAGCATGTCTGGCAAAAAATTCTTTGTACGCTTCGCGCAAACCGATGGTGGCGCTTCGCTTAGATAGTCACCCCCTACTTTTGGGAATTGGCCCCCTACTTCAAAATCTTTTGCACCCCCTGCCGACATGTGATGAGGATCGATTCATGGCAACCAACATATTTTCTTTCAAAGCCTTGGCCTTGTCTTTGAAATTTGATCAGTTAAGATTGCCAACAGCCAAATTTTCTCTGGTCGGATTTTTGGAGAGGAGAAAATATCCCTCCAGTCATGGTCTAGAAGTGGAAAGTTTTGGCCTCATCTGTTTGGAAAGTGGCCCATTTCATTTCTATCTGTCGATAAGGGACTGTCATTCGATCAACACACTCTATGTCCACTGGCATCGAAGGGCGAACTCAGATTCCTGCAGAGTCTGGATTGACAATCTGTGTTCTGAGCAGGTTTGTTATTGTTTCAAAGCCCAACTGCCTTCAGACTATCTCTGCTACTTTGTCGAAGATCTGTCTTGTGACTAGCGTACAGGGTCTAAAATGCATGGTCTTCTTCGTCCTCATTAAAGGAATGAGAGCTCGACCAATAGTCCTGTTTCTGGAAGTTGTCTGCAGGAACAGGTGGAGTTGGCGAAGTAGGAGTGGCCAAAGAATGCGTAGCGCTAGTCGGCTGCGAACTAGGACCGGGTAGACACACTTGGATGTGTGTTTCTCAATTAAATAAGCAGAAATCATAGCTCCCAATTCTTTTGAAAAATGCTTCCAGGTCAAAATCTGTTTTGTGTTTCTTGGACTTTCATACTTGCTCAAAGGAGGAAGAATCTGAGGATGAACAATGCCTTTTGCGTCTTTTGTGTAACTTTCCGAGATGTTTAGACAGAGGAGGGGTTCACATCGGGTGGGTCCTGGGTCTAGTCCACTGGAGTGAAGCCTTCGAAATCCTTCTGAGAAGCTGGCACTGAATCGAACTGAAGCAAGCTTCCAGAATTGGAATGGCTACCCGAAGCCAGGACACCCGAAGGGTGTCCTGGCTGTTATCCTGATGGAGAAGTGTAGGTAGTGTCGATTGCGAGGCATGATGCGAGGCATGAATGGGTTGGAGGCCTCAGTGCATAGATGTAGCAACCTCTGCACTTTTATGGGTAATCATCATTGCTCAGGCCTGTGGCTGTGAAGAGACTGATGAAACCTTGCCTGAAGCCCCAAAATTCAGTGCAAAATCTGAGGAGCACAATTGGGAGCCAAAACCTGTGGGAACAGGGAAGGAGACCAAAGGCGGCTCTCTGATGGTCTAACAAAACATGGAAAGTAGTGTAACGATTTTACCTTAAATCTTCATAAAGGGTATGAAGTTAAAATTTGGTGCTAAAACTCAAATATATTGTGTAAAACTTTATTTTTGTAATGATGTGTTCAAAACAATGTGTACAAATGAAAAACCAAAATGATAAAAGGAATTATTTGTCAAAAAGGATCACTCAAGTTTCTCATATTCTTTATACACAACCATGCACGAAAAGGTGAGATCTTTCAAAACGTAAACCAATATATGACGTCTTGCATCAAAACCTTGTAAGTGAGACATTAAAAATTCTCCCAGTGCATACAAATCACGGCCAGAAGGAAGATGAACGGGGCTTATTAAATTTTCCACTCGAACAATCTCTTTCACCGGTGCCAGGCAAGTAGCCTCAAATGCTGTGAAGAGACCCAATCGATAATCTTCAACTGCAGGAACATGTAAATTTGCTTTTTGTATGAATTCCTCAGTTTTCAAGGATTTCCTTAAACAACTGGCGCATCAATTTAGGAAATTAATACTACATAGGTTGGACTTCAATCGCAGATTAATTACAGACTGACGTCACGCACAAGCCTTTTGGCTTACAAATTGATCCCTGGAATATATCTCACTCTATCACACTCTATCTAAAATAGAAAGCACATGTGGGTGTCGCAATTTCATTTAAAACTGTCCACATGTGATAGGCTATGTGATGTGACACCAACTTAAACAAGTTTGGCTCAAAATGTCAATTCTGACATGAAACTTTCTACTGCATGTCTGGGTTTACAGTTTCAGAGTTAGTCATGTTGCATACATGCAGAGACAGGTGCCAGTAATATGGCTTTCTTGAGCAGTGGTTATCAGATTTCAAATTGAATGTACAAAATAGTAATACATCCTGTGGAGTTTGAATGTTTATGAAAACATGGATTGTCATTTTGTATTCTCCATTCATGTTGGGTCATGAAACTTTAACAATCCAAGAGGATGAAAACATGCTGGACAAATCTATATTTCTATCCTTTTAATATATTATCTGAACATCTGACTTCTAAGTTGTACAACAGTTGGATGGATTCAATATCAACTAGTTCTGTATCTGGAAGAATTGAGATGACAAGAATTGATGAATTTTGATTGATACCATTTGTTATTGGTACATATGTACATTGCATGAATGGGTTATACTTTTGGATTCCATAATTACTACCTACTGAAAGAAATAAAAGTCTGTGCCCCAAATTTATTCAATTAATTAGCTTAAATGAAATAGGATACACCTATCTATAAGACCCTTCGATCAGTATCCAAATACATCTTAATAATTGAGATATCAATGACTGAAATATATACTTTTAATATTATGATGGTTTTTGTCAAGAAAAAAATTGCATGGAACTTATTAAAAGTCTACAATGATATCACAGTGCCACTATATTCTGCCATGTTATTCTGTTGTATGAATTCCTTATAATTTTTAGCCTCTTCTTTACATTGCAATTTTTTTTTAAATTGATATATATATACACAGTGTTGTGGCTAGAAAAAACTTAGTGGCGGCTAAATGAAACTAAGTGCCGGCTAATTACATAAGTGAGCAGTCAATGCAGGGGGACCGAGGACTACATTTGGGCCCCTGGTGGGGCCATGGGCAACACTCTGGCAGAGGTCAAAGCTTCTGGGTTTTAGCTGATATGCATGGCTTTGGAGGGTTCCCTCCTTCATATGTTTTTTGCCCATGATTTTTTGAAAAGCAAACACATGTTAATCAGGATTCAGGTGATGTTCTGTTAATTTTACATATTTACTGACTTTTGGGCTCATTTGTAGGATGCTTGAGTGCCGGTCAGAAGGGTGCCTATGAATGCCGGTCGGCTAAGCGTAAGTGCTGGTTAAGCCCGACAGGCATAGCTACAACACAGTATGTACATGTCATGTATCATGTGGTAAAATTTCACATACAAAAACGTAAACTAATCCTCTTACCAGTGTAAATGTGGACAATAGAAATAATATTATGCAAACAGCAACATATGTACTCCTGATGGCACTGTGACATCACCAAAGTGTTTTTTGCTGATTGCAGGATAATTTTTTATACGTCATGAAAGCTAATGTTTCTAATATTGACTTTTTGTTCTTTCAATAACAGGACATTACAATAGTGTACAATGCAATGCATTAAGCTCTACTAAAAGCACATCAGAATCTGGCTAAATGCCCATATTAGGGGGAAACTTGAGTAAAGGATTTAATGGCTGAAATATTAGAGGTGGAGCAGCAGAGATAGAGGGAGCAATTCTGAAAAAAGTATTTGTTGCATCTTTGCCAAACTTTTTGTAAATAAGTTAAATCCATAGCTCATCATGAACGACAACTACATTCTACTCATTCTGCCGGACTTTTAAGTTTTGTTCGGTGACAAATTATACATATAAACTGGTAATTTGCATTATATAATACATGTAGCATTTTTAAACCAGCCAACAAAGATGTATGAACAATGACAAACTGCATACAGTTAATAGACTTTGGTTTGGGTTTCTGGCAAATTAATAATACAAAATACAAATTAATATATA
>JAODFY010229302.1:0-10413 GCA_027580055.1 Paracaudina chilensis | reverse complement strand
TATGTACATCCTGCCAAAATTGACACAATAATAAATACAAATCTTTTTAAAAATGATTCCCTAACGAACACACATCTAGTTTGTGTAACATAATTTATCCGTACGAGGCGTTATTACCCCCTCAATTCTCGTCCAATATGGTAAAATAAATGGTACATAATTTCACGAATGATAATACTTGGTCTAAACATGCGTTAACAAGAGATTGCTTGTTGTAATAAGCACTTTGTTATAAATCACGCGATTGGCGGTTCAGCCAGCAAACAAGTGTTGGTTCAATCGCTTGTGTAATGCTACAATGCCTATACTGTGTGTACCACAACCATTATAGACATTTTAACGTAAACAAAAGCCAAAACATGAACCGCTATTCGCATGCTTTATAACCAATTACTACAACAATTAATGGCTGCTCATCTATTGCGAAAATGTGTACATGTTTGAGAATATTAGCATATTATTTTTCCTTAACGTTGTAATTGTTTATTGATGTATTTTTATTTATATATTAATAAATGCTATAAGAAAATGAGATCTTCATGCTCCAACTGTGAATGCACTGTAATATCGATCCGGTGGTCCACAGGAGTCTCGGGCCACCGGAGTGACTGGACTACCACTAATAATGACCTAAAAACGCTGCACCTGCATAGATAATGCTGTAATGACAATTGACTCCCCCTTTTAAAAAATGGAGGAAAGGAAAAAGAAATTCCTTAATTTGGCAAAAATGCCTTGGTGCCCGCCCTTTTAAAATCCCGAAAATTGCCTTGGTGCCCTGTCTTTTAGAAAAAAAATCAAGGAAATTTCTGATTTGCCCTCCAAAAATTGCCTTGCCCTTTCCAACATTTAATTTGAGGCCTGGTACCGCTGCATGTACCACTAACCTAGCATGTATCATGTCAATCGTCACCCGAATTTCCCGTTTATTCCTGTGGTGTAGAGGGGTACGATGCGTATTAATAATAAAAATTTCTTCGCGCAAACTTTAATGTTTTCATTTAGCGCTCACGTTAAACAGACAGTCCTCGCAATATGCCTGACAACAGAGTTCTAGAATGCATTCTGTTTGTATGAGCATACTTTAATTACACAGAGAGAGGGAAGAGAGAAACATTCTTTTGCTACGTGGCTTGTCAACGAAAATCATGATTCACATCTCTGGGGATATGATAGGTGAAACGGCAACGACCGTTGCAGACGGATATGATTTCAGCGTGCTTCAGGAGAGCACAAGGACGATGCAATATTTAAAACAATTTCTCTTGTGACAGGCTTTGTAACCCAGTCTGGGGGTGTGACATGATCTTCAGTCATTATTGACAAGGAGCATTATGATCCAGAGAAATGAGACCCGAGTCTGACGATTATCTCATTAAATGCTGACAGGAACTAGACGCCATGTTGCAAGCCGGGCATCCTGCACTACCACATGTCAGAATTAATTACTTAAAGCCCCGTGAAGTGATAACATACTCGGTGTTTGGGAATCGAATAACACTCAAAACCATGGCAACACCAATGACACACTGTAGCATGATTTATTACGTTAATATACGCAAGGTGATATTAACATATGATTTATCACATTCGCACCTTGACAATAAACAAACATCATTGTTCATCTCATTCCAGCCCGTCTTTGTGTCACAGTCTTTGATAATCATTAAAAAGCTGAAATATGACGGATGATCGTCCGCTTTTCAAAATACCATGTAAGCAATTAAAAATGGCGACTGTTGTTTAAAATGACAAAGTGTGCTTTTTATGTTCTGGAATAGCACGCGATGTGTCATTCGCCATGTCATTTTATAATGCAATGAGGTTCTTCAAATTACTCAACTTTCATAATCATAATAATTTTGTTCTCGCTGTAACCTTTGTGTCATATATTTACTGGCTTGTCTTCTTCATACTAATGCACTTATCAGCCCCTATCATTAGTAGAGTAGCTCTAATAGCACTGTGCACCTTTTTCCACTTACAAAGTATGTTATTAGTTGACCAAGGTTGTTACAATGTTAGCTATAGTGCTGATATTATGGCAAAACAATCCAAAAAATTTCTTCTGTTGTATGTCAAAACACATGACTAATTCATCTTGGTACAAACTTGCGGTTAACACAGGACTCGGAGATACCTTGTCTATACTGAGACCCGCTAGCCTACACCCTAGCCTAAAATGTTCTAAACTCATCTGTCAATTTCTCATAAATATGAATTCAAATCTGAGATGAAATGAATACAACACACTGTACACATGCACTTTAGGATACAAAACCCCCAACCAGTGCTATTAAACGTAAAGAAAGTCACTACTTTTGTTTAATCTTCACTAGTGGGACAATAAAACAACAGTGTACAGTTTACTGCTTAAAAATCTCAAACCAACTATTAAAATCAATTTCTTTAAATTCTGTAAAATATCAGGATGTTGTTCCCATTTATTGAATAATATGCTCAGCACTACAAATCAATTTCTCTGTTGTTATTCGGCACACGTTTTCATTCTAACATGACAAAATGCTGACACTTTAATATTACTAATGACTACAAATTGCCAACTCTTCCATTTATTGCACATTGACTTGAAAAGTAAAAAGTGTCATTTCTTTAAGGAATTTGGATCCAAGATTTTTACTCCATTTCCTTCCATGATTACCGCAAATGTTTACAGAATAACATAATATACTGTTGCTCACCTTAATCAAATAAGATCACCTGCCTATCAATTACCTTCTTTTTCATAAGCACAACATTGTACAGTATCATGCATGTTGTTGTTCCTGATGATTATCAACTGCTAATCAATTTTTTTGGCACATGGTTGCACAGATAAATGCCACATAATTTTTCCTTTAATGAATGAAATAGGATCAGAACTGCTAATAAAATTTCTTCCACGATTATTAGAGGTTTCATGCTATGAGGTCGTTCCTTTAATGAATGAGGATCACAAACAATTCATAAATTTATTCTCTAATTAGCATATAGTACGACAGTAATTGTCATATTTGTATTCCTTTGAATGATGATCAGAAATTGCAAATCAATTTTTGTTATGATTGGTATATAATCGCACGGTAACAGATTTTTTTTTTTTTGATGAGACAATTTTGGCAAAGAAAGCGGTCATGATGTTGTTGTTCCATTAATGAAAACAAACTGCACATCACTATATTTTTTTTTAAATTAACAAATGATTTCACATTGTTGTTCCTTCAATGAGAATCAAAAACTGTTAATAAATTTCTTCCATGATTAGCAAATGTTTCACGAGTTATAATATGTACCTTATGAAGTTGTTCCTTTAATGAATGATCACAAACTCACTCATAAAAGTATTATTTGATAAGCATATTAATGCATAGCAACATGTCATAGTATTTTTTATTTCAATGATTATCAGAAACTGATAATCAATTCCTTCTTTGTTTACTATGTTAAATAGCATATAATTGCACAGTAAGATTGCTACATTGAAACTGATAATCAATTTCTTCTTTGTTACTATGTTAAATAGCATATAATTGCACAGTAAGATTGCTAAAGTGTTTTTCCTCTCGTGTATGATATTGCTAATCGATTTCTTCCTTCATGAGAAGATGTTGGCAAAGTAACATGCCATATTGACCTTGTTAAATTAATGAATGAAGACAAATTGCTTATCATTAGCACAAGGTTGCACAGTTTCATGTGAATGTCGTTCTTTTAATGAATGTTCATCAGAAAACTGACAATCAATTTCCTTTTTTGGACAGTTGCTTAGTTAAAGCAATAACCATGTTTGGAGCCATGTTAATTACTCTTCTTTCACCAAAAGGGGATTTTGCCTATCATTTCCCTTGTTAGTTATGATTAAATAAAAGAATCGCTGGATCTTTCACATCATAAATCGCCTTGATTGCGAGGTCATAGTTGGTTTGAAGCCAGTGTTGCATTTTGCCGCCGAACTTTTTCACCTAACTGGGTCTACAGTGTAGATATTACCTACATTGTCACACTATACATGCATTATGATGTGGTATTATGAAAAAAATTGTTAAATATAAACCTCGATTATTGCTTTAAATGTCACCATTGTTCTGTCAATGAATGACAACCAGAAAGTGGTATTCAATTTCTTCCATGATTAGCAAATGCTTGCATAGTAACATGCCATGTTGTTTGCTCCTTTAGTGATGAGCACAGACTACTTATCATTTGTTTTAAGATGCAAATGGATGTCATTGTAACATTATAGGGTATGGTTCTGATAAGGAATTATATAATTAGCTAATTAAATTATGATTACTATACATTAATCCAGTTTGTCAGACAATATCATAGTACAAGGATTTTCCTGTCATAAATGTAACTGTAGGGAGTATGTCCAGATATCACAGATAACCATTGCTGTGCAGATGATCCACTGTGATAAACCTCACATACTGTCTACAAAGTTTAATTTTATATAAGTTCAAATGCATGTGAAGTAGTATTTTCCCCTCTAATTAGCACAACAATAACATCAATATGTATAGTCAGTATGTTTAAACAGTATGTCAAACATTCATGCTGTAAATCATGTCAACATCCAGACATCTTGCCAACATCCAGACATTTTGCCAACATCCAGACATCTTGGCCACAAAAGCTTGCTTTCAGAATGGCATGTAAACAGAGGGCAGCAGATAGAAATATGAGGTAGTGAATGGGAAGCTCAAAGGGAAATAGAGGGCAGTATAATACTTAAGAAAATGAAACAATGATATGAGACAGAAGAGAATACAAACTGTGCCTTTGAAGTACTCACCACAATTAGCACAAAGAGCTGAATTAGATCTGTCAACATTTAAATCCTCGAGAAGAAGTCCCTAAAAAATATACATCTGTTTTGGCAAATTAGAACACATCATCATCCTTTGAAAGGCCTATGATTGTGTAGATTACAAATTAAACTGCATATATGCTGTGAAAATGGTGAGGATTGAAGGTGATTTAAACTGTTTCACTTCGGGGCAATGCCATGTATTACCTAGCAAAATATCTAACGGTTGAAGATATGGAAAATTACATGTGTCATGATTCTTTACGATGTCATCTTTCATACGGGGAGAACCATAAGCAAGCGGCGATGGGTGTTACATCCTTCAAAATATCAAATCTGTGTCGGTCAATGTAGCAATTAATTGTGGTGTGTGTACCCTTTGGTCCTTGCCAATTGCCAATATATGTTTTGTTTGTTCAACTTTGTATCACCAGTATGTGTCATTCTTCACAGTGATTTTCATTTGGCTAATTAAATTCATGTATTTGATTAATGACTGCACACAACCATTCATGGACAGCCAACTCTAAGGAGGTACATGGATTTAGGTTGGGTAATATTTCTACACACACAGTCACATCAAAATCGCATCTCCATGGCAGCAACTCACTGATCTTGATGGGCACCTAGATTGGTCCATTATGTGATACAATGCCATTTGGCTAAGGAATATAAGCTCTGTGAATAGCACTTAAGAAAAGTTCATAAATAGCAAATCTTTGTGAATACAGGCACCTGATCAAAGCCCACAAAATAGTACAGGACTTAAAGTTCAAACCATGCCCAGCGAGTATATGGTACCTGGAAATTTGGTTTTATACCACAAGTTTACCCCTAAGTTTATGGAAACCATTAAGCTTTGTGATGCCATTTTTATGCATATGTGTATGTATTTATGTATGTATTTAGGATCCTCCTGCAAGCAGGAACTCACGAGCAACCTTTTAACAGGTTAATTAACCCAAGACAATCGAGGTCAGTCTCAAACATTCATATTTAACGTCCATGATTATGAATTGTCAATTCAAATAAAAACTCTGTTACTAGACGACACACATTGATCTTGGAGAGACTCAAACCGGGGACCTCATTAAACCCCACAAAAGGCCCATTATCCATACTAAACACTGTGCACAAAATCTTTGCTGTGTGATCAAGGGGATTTTTACCTTCATAACATGATTACATCCTAAAATCACGGTTAGCGCTAGGCCCAAAATTTTGGGGTCCGCTGGGCCCTCTACCCCCCTTTCCTAGAAATTCCCAAACTGGATTTTTCTAACAGGCACATGACACGTTAATTGGATTATCATTGAAATGTTCAATACAAAATAAAAGTTCTGTTACTGTTTTCCCCATTTCTCTCATTATTGTGAACAAGGCAAGAATATGAGCAATGAGCACACAACCACAAATCACTCGAGCAGTGCTGCAGCACAAACATTCAATCTATAATGTTTGAGTTCCCCTCGCCAGCAAATTTGTTACATGATCGTAGTTGTGTGCTACTGCAGTCAACAAAACACATCTTTCAAGTTTTTTCCCATTCCTGACAGTACCTAGAGGTTGCCATGATTCCAGCTACAAACAAGTTATTAAAGTAGGTCACATATGCAGTGCCAAGATGTACAGCTGTTGATATATTTATAATTTATAAATTCGGTACTCACTATGTCGCTGCCAAACATTGGAACGAATACCAAATATTTGTTAACATATGTACCGATTATGTGCAATTTTCTCTCCACAAACTTTTTCAAACTTTTTTAGAATTTATTATGTATAGTGGGTGTACCTTGAGTCAATAGGTACATTAAGTGGTGCCAGTACAGGGTGCATTCTCAAATGTCGGACGCAATAGTTGAGACTGACTTCGAATTTTTTGCATCCAATTCAATGAAAAAATCTCATGGGCGTGGGTGATGCAATCCAACTAAGCTTATTATTAATCTGTGGTGTGTTACTAACTTGTTTATTGATTTGTAATCAAATAAATTATGCCAGTTTTTTTTTTTAAGTTTTTTTTTATTCTGGTCTTAATGTTCATTTTAACTAGAGTACGCTAGCTTCTTTGATTGCCCCCTTCCCCTAGGCCACTTTCAATTAAAAAAATTGTTGATATGAAATGATTTAAATATGCTTACTAAATATCTATGTAAAAATGTACTAGATTAACAAAAACTATGTACATACTGTAAACATACTGTGTTTAAATTTACAGAAGAAAACATTGTTACAGCTGAAACCATCATTAAGGAAGGGGTTTGAATTGAACAATTCTGCATCAGTCATGTCATTTTTAGATCGGGTTAAATTACACAGCTGAGATTAACTAGTCGTCCAATCGTCTACAATGCCTAAGCAGGCAATGCACGAGGGTGGAAAGATCACAGATTACAAAATCTTCTTAAAAATCCCTGTAAAAATAGCAGTTATAATTATGCTTTAGGCCAGGATTGAAACCACTCTAGTGAAATGTCCTTGGGTGTGATATTTAGTATCACATTAGTAGTATACTATACTAAACCACATAAAGATAAAAGATTTTGGGGGTCTTGATCCACCCCACATTACATGGAGATCATGATTGAGGGGTTTGACCCCCAGTATGGGAGCATACACATTACATGGAGATCATGATTGCGGGGTTTGACCCCCAGTATGGGAGCATACACATTACATAGATCATGATTGTGGGGTTTGCCCCCAGTATGGGAGCATACACATTACATGGAGATCATGATTGTGGGGTTTGACCCCCAGTATGGGAGCATACACATTACATGGAGATCATGATTGTGGGGTTTGACCTCCAGTTTGCAATCATACACATTATGTCCTTGATCCCCACTTGCACGGTCTGATCCCCCCATGCATTCTAAAGTGTGGACATGGCCTAAGATTATTCATATATGTAAATGGACCCCCTGTGCAAGCAAAATATAATGGGGTTTTCAAATGGGACATGCAATGGAAGCATGGGAGGAAAAAAGACAATTTGTAAGATACCTTTGTTTCTGAAACTGCAGATGGACTGTCAGATTGCTGAATCTGTGGGAGACAATTCAGAGCAATTTAAACAAATAGCAATTGAACAGCAATTGAGCAATTAAAAGCTCTTAAAATTTAACAATTTAAAGAAAAGTTTGTCATCGGTAAGGGTCATCAACAAAAGAAAAAACAAAAATTATTCCAACTTTAATTATTCTACAGGAAATCATTCATGTGCTTTCATTAACCTGCGACCTATAGACAGCAAGGACAAAATTTAAATTTCCTTTTTACCACGCCAACTTGACTGCATAGGTTCCTTCGGCATCGGAACCAAAAAATCATGAATTATATAACATAAAAAAAAGGAGGCTCAGCTTTTTAAATAAAAGGAATCAGGGAAACATCATCTGTTTGAAGAGCTCCAAAAGTAGCATCCTATTGTATCTCAGCACCATTAATGGAAGAAAAATATTCCATTTTATATTAAGACCCCTCCGACAAGATGGCGATCAATGTGCCCGGCACTCAGTAAATCCTGGGCACATCGCTGTGGTCTGTAGATTTTAAATGGTTGTCATACTTTGTTAGCACGATTTGATTGACCTTCAGCAATTTTGGCTAGATCCTACAAGGTCATAGCTCACATTACAAAAATGATATTCACAGGGAGTTATTTTTTAAGATCTGACTATTGTGTGACCTCTGATGACCTGTGAATACCATCAAACACATCAAGGTATTTCTACAAAACTACATGGAAGTATCATAACCCACCTATTAGTGACATATATATGTACTGTACCATGCTTTATAAATGAACCCAATTCAATTTGCTTGACCTTAAATGTTGTGTGTTTACAAGGTTTCTTATTTATTTTGACTTATTTTGAGTTCACTTAGATGAAAAAATATATATATTATGATTCTTGATACGATATTATGATTCACTAAGGGAAATATACATACCAAATTAATTAAATAATCTTGTTTAAATGTTCAGTTTACATAAAAAAATTAAACATCATACGATGTTTCATTTTTAACTCAAATTGACCTTGCAGCTGTCCCCCAAATTTACCCTAACCCAAGCCGTTGTCCTACAGTGTAATCCCTACCATAAACCTAACCTTTGGGTAACCTGAAAGACACTGTTCTGTTTACAAGTCACACACACACACACAATCATATGTACACATACGCAGGAGGGAACTACATGTACATGTTCACCTACTGCACTAATACCTTTTGCCCCGATCAAGGGATCAAACAGCAACAAAATAAACTCTGCAAATTGCAATTGGTGAAACACAAATCACTTTTAATATCATGCTCTAATTGCAACCGTAAGGATCCAAAGCTCCCGTACACTAAAACTGCAGTTTCTCAAAACCTCTGTTTAATAGTCATGATAAATCCTCCTCATAGTAGGCCCTGAAGCCCTCAGTGTAATGGAGACTCATTGAGGATGTAACCCAATACCTCGAGCACACAGCTGCAGCAGGAGAAACAAAGCCAGCCAATCACAACTATTTATAGAAAACCGTGATTTGTTACTGACTCCCGATCTGTGTGTAGCTAGGAAACCATCGTTAATTAACAGCCATTAATGCAGGGGACTTTTTCATGCCGATTGCAATTAAAGGACCTCCATATCAGAGAACAAGAGGCTGCACTGGCACTTTCTACCCTAGCATCTTCATTTCCATGGAATCCGTTCCCTTTTTATGGTTCCCGCTTTGTGATATAAAGGGGAAACAAGCATTTAGGTACATAACATACTGTGTGCCTATGAGGTGAAATTACACTGCTTCCACATTAAATACATCTATATATATATTATATATATAGAAAGAGAAGCATTTGATGTAAGGACTCTCAAAATGATCAGTGAAACACACAATATCACTGAAAGTTGACCAAACTGATAGACTGACCATACAGATAGAGAGGAAAGGAGGTTAAAACATACACCAATATCAAGAGTTGTGTTGTGCCCTTTGCTACATAGAACCCTATAAATGAAATTATTAATCTTAATCCAAATCAAACCCTCTATGCATAAACCCAAACCTTAATTAATAAAAGATAACAATGAGGGTGCTATTCCAAAATGGCATGGTGGAGAGTCACACTGGAAGGCTGGGCAACTAATTGACCAGTTTTGGGTCTGACATGTTAAGTGCTATTTTGAACAGGGAATCAGTTCGTCAGTTCATCAGATTGTCAGGAGGTAATTCCAACCCATTTAGCGTGTAAAAAGTCATAACCACCAGTCCACCCTTCCAAACACTTGTTTACTCTGAAAATACATTAAACCCAAAAGAATGTTTACACTCTAGTAGTACTTAAGTAATGATTAATGCACGTTAATGGACAGCGAATCCAAAATTATAATCTTGCTCTCAATTTCAAATCTTATTGAAGAGTACATCTCATCTGAATCCGACCAATTATGCTAATCCAAACCGTCGTCTTACAGTGTAATCCAAGTTCCCTATCACAAACCTAACCGGAACCCTAAACATCATCCAACCCCTTTTATCATGATGCAAAGAATCGCCAACCCCCCCCCCCCCCAACCCCCGGCTCCACTTCAACACAATGGATGT
>JAODFY010229191.1:0-10414 GCA_027580055.1 Paracaudina chilensis | reverse complement strand
ACCCCCCCCCCCCCCCCCCACCCACACACACACACACATCTTCACGTTCTTCATCAAAGTTGCCTTTCGCTATGAAGAGGGAAAAACACATTTCCAAGAAACCAACTCATCTATCATTCTAAAGAATTTCACAAATGTGTATCCCCCAACATCCAATTTTCGGAATTCTGTGACGTTTTTAATTTGTGATGGGCAAATTGTGCCGAGCTGTGGCGATTTCCCTGGATCGCTCTCGTTGGAAAACGCCTCCCACATTGTCAGAAGTCAAAGGTTAACCTGCAGTCGTTGCACGGGTTCTTGTAAAGGTGAAAGAGTCAGCTTCATAACCCTCCAAAACAAGATGAGTGGTTCCAAAATCTATACCTAGGGGGAAATGAACGTTAAAACTAAAATGCCAGTTTACAGTTCCAATTACGTACACGTAAATCGGCTGCATGGAGGTGATGGAGTGAGACCAGCAACGAACGTCCGTACATAGCACGTAGATTAAAGTTGTTTGTAAAAATTGTTGAAACATCATGAAGCAGAAGGAAGGGTAAACCGTTTAGTTTTCTAATTGTTGAATCATCATGAAGCAGAAGAAGTGTAAACAGCTTAGTTTTCCAATTGTTAAATCGCCATGAAGCAGAAGAAGGATAAACAGTATAGTTTTCCAATTGTTGAATCGTCATGAAGCAGATGGAAGCGTAATGAAAAATGTAATGGGGCAAAACATTTGCGCTCGTATACCGCAACATCCCCAGATATGTTCAGATTGGGGAGCAAGCAGCGGACACCAAAATAATTTGTAGTTATAACAAAGTATATACAGCGGTCTAGCAAGAACTTTTTTTTAGCTGGGGGAGGGGGCAGAGCTATAATGGGGGAAACTTTCATGCATCGCGAGTGTGTACAGCGGCAGAAATGTTCAACTGGCCACCGTTTTTCTTCGCGCTATACACTCATGTATATCGGCTGCATTTCACATTTTCTTAAAAGCACATTCGAAGTTGTGCCCCCACTTTTTTGGAAGCTCCCTAGAGCCTGCATGTTTTAAAACAAATCTCAAAAGAGGCACTCACCCATCCCCCATGCATCTTTTACCGTTCCGCCGTGTTAAGAGAACAAATCACAAACACACTTTCGAAAAAAAAATCGACCAGTGATTGAATTTACCTTATATTCCACTTTTCAATATCACATTTTCAGGCGATAACATTTTACAGTATGAGTTTGTATGACTTTTTCACACATCTAGCGCGACCAAACAGCGACAAACAATAATTCACACTAAGCAAAACAGGAACATATTGAACACAGCCAATGCGATATACGAACGTTTACCTATTTAAAACTTCCTGGAGCGCAATATAAGCGAAAGGAATCTGCCTTTTTTTTTACACCAAAATAAACTATATGACAGTCTGATATAACCTAAGTACACCGTCCCGTGGGCTCGTGAGCGTATAAGTCACGAGTCATCTCCTTTAAAAATCGGTCACTTCAAAATCAATGAAGGCCTATTTTACTAGTTTATTGACCTAAATTCCAGCAATTTCATTAGTTGTCCGTCAGTCCTACGCACACATCGTCGCCCCACTCGCCCACCAACAACCAGACATAGTTGGTTAGTTTTAAAACCCCCATGACCCCCACAACGCACACCGACGATGTTGTGGGTTGTGGGAGTTTTAGAAAAAATCCTATAGTAAATTTCTAAAACCCCCACGACCCACGACCCACGACTTTGCTTTGTTATGAGGGTGTTGGTCGTGGGTGTGTGTGTCGTGGGTGTGGGGATCGTGGGTTTTTTAGAACAAACCGACATAATTCATCACCTCAATGATGATGATTCTAAGAATGATCCCTAACGACGGCAATGAATCGTCATAACTTATGTATCAGTGTTTTGAGATCTTACAAATAGGGAGATTAACAACTACGTTCCTTATGCTGCATGAAACAATACGCTAGACAATACGTTTCACATCCCAGAATGCTGCATTGGATTTACTGTGGTGTCACAAATGTCACCAGCTTCTTATAATGAATTTGAAATGTGAACTAATTTGAAACGTGCTGTTTGCTGAGCAACCAAAAATGCTTTTGCAAGGAGACTATTTTGTAAAATGTATTGTAATGTATGCATAGAATAGAGATTCTTCATTAAGTAACAACTGTTATACAATACATTTTTCAATGTCGCAATCCATTGTTTATCTTAATATTTTTTTTTCTTGAAAAATATTATCTTAATGAATATAATTTTGAGGAGCAATTGCTGTACACAATACATTTTGTTTAAACAAAACATTTCAAACTTTGGCATACCATTTCAAATTGGTATAAAATAAAGCGTGGAAAATATAAAGAATAACAAAGACTTTTCCAGCCCAAAGGAGGTGATGACATCACAAATGTGGCCAGATGCTTAATCAAAATTAAATATCAAAGTGATTTAAAAAATCAATATCCTAACCAAAAAAAAAAAAAATACTGTAATGGGGCTTTAACCACTGAGTGTAATATTTCTTTATCTTTATTTAGAAGACGACAATACCGACCACCACCCGCTCCCTCCCCACACAGGCAGTCTTAATAAACCCGATAACATTGCTGACAATGAAGGGGGATGCCCCCCTCCCAATGAGATTTTGTTACCATCACATAATATTGTATTTTGAGAGGTTTTATTATTCATTTAGACTTATAAATGATAGCATCACTTTGCGAATCCCAACAGGAAGGGGGATGCCCCCCTCCCATTGGTATTTTGTTACCATACAAAACACATACAAACATGTCATTCCACCAAACCTGTTGACCCAACAAAATGGCCCGACAAGCACACCCAATCTCCAAAGCGGGCACCGCAACTGTTTGCAGCAATCCTGACAAAATACTGTTACGTGAATAACCAATGCATTGCGCTCTCACATATTTGTCACGAGCATCCCCGTCTTGCTCTCCGAAGCGTTCCATTGTGAGTTTCAGTGAGCAGGGCTCGAATATAGCAGGGGTAAATTTGTTGTTATTATCGTAATTAGTAAAGGTATGGGTATGGAAGTAAATGGTTATTGTGAAATATACCCTAAATGAGTATAGAGTGTTTTTAAAAGTGTGGAAATCTTTGTATTTAAATAATAAGTAAGTGTAAACCTTATACAGTACGAGCACAGACCAGGCGGTAGGCCCTCCTGGCGGATCGAGCACAGACCAGGCGACAGGCTCTCCTGGCGGATCGAGCACAGAACATGCGGAAGGCTCTCCTGGCGGATCGAGCACAGACCAGACGGAAGGCTCTCCTGGCGAATCGCGGACGGGACTGGCGGCCCACCTCTCTCGGCGGACCCGGTGAAGTTGATGTGAAGGAGCCCTGTGGATCGGTCAAGCAGCCAACGAAGAAAACCGCCCGGTCAACGCAACAATACTCAACAACCCACCATCTCATATCGCAGAATATAGCCTAATAGGAAAGAGGGCGGTCAGATGGATGGGTGGGTCGGGGTTTTGTGTCTATTACGGCGCTGGTCCTCTCAGCCCCCTTGCGCATCGTCCTCCGTCTTCCTCATATGCGCGTTCCCACTATTTCCCTCGTATGCTCTATCATTAAAAAAAAAACATAAACAAATATCCACTTTTGGCTTCAAAGTGCATGCATAGCACCCTCCCACACACGGATGCACAGAAATGATTCGGGTATAGTTTGATATTATTTAATTTTAAGACTGCTATATAGTTACTACTTGAATGCTATTAGGTTACTTTTATTAAGCATTTCGCCTAATTATGTGACTCACAGTTTCTCTTGAAGAGTGCGGACAACCAAGTCTGTATTATAACTGGAAACGTGACCAATTCTTCCCCCGAGCTTAGGACTAGCTGCGGGCAACCCGCTGATGGGGGGAGTGGTGGCAGATAATTTGAAACAATGCCAAACTATAACCGTCTTTTTCGAGCGTAATTTTGCGTAACTAATCACAAAGTTAATCTGTTAATTTTAAGTTGAAAAGCCTGCAGTAACGTGACATCAGGACTTAAATCGCTTGCTTACGATGTACCGGTGACGTTTCCAGACATTTCATCAAAATGTGTGTACAAGTGGAAGGGGGGCACGACGTACGTACGACGTTTAAGCAGAGAGACATCAGCAGATGTGGCCATAAATATATCCTATAGTCGAAAGTCAAACGTTTATTATTATCAATTATCACAAATCTTATATTTGGGGGATGTTTTGGGCGCGCCCTCCCGGCGGCAACACTGCATGGTATGTTTTTTAGGCATTGCACCATGCATGGTGAGTAGAGGTAATCGAGTGTATGTGTCTTGCCCACAGAAATATAACACAGAGAACGACGACAGTGTTATTGCCCACACACTTAACCGATTGAAGCAACCCAAATACGAGGGCGCTCTTGCTTATACGGCAAAACACAGCTAAGGCTGGTGCTTTACGTACATTCGCATTTATCACAGTATTTGTATTACGCGTAGACGGTTCTTGTCGTATCAACCTAGTGTTATTGGTGCTCCAGTTTCATTTGCTTGACGTCATTCTCCGTTTCCTAGTTCTGTGGTCTTGTCAAGATTCAAACCTTCAATTCTTGAATCACAAAACTAATGCCTTAACAATATGCAATCTTTCAAGACCTATATTCATTGTGATCACTCACGGGCATTTTCCACACTATCATCTCAAGAGAAGGTCTCATGATTTCAAGTGCGCATGCTCACACTTATATCTTTCACCCGCACCCCTGCGTTAGGTCGTAGATAATAAGAACCATTTTTTATTATAATAAACGTGAATTTTTAGTTTATCTTAATCTTCCCGTCCTCTTGGATCTATAGTCAATTCGACGTTGGCAATATCGGCAAAACAGCAGCGTGGTCACCCTTCAGGTTATATGTGCGAGCCCCAGCTATCCGGTCCACATCAGTGAAATTAATTTACGGTTTCTTAATGATCATGCATGACCGGCGTGATACACCACATCACGCACCATTAATTAACTGTCCTTACAATATTTCTTTCCCTATTTCATTCTTCGTTGTGATCCTTCTTAATTTTAAGTCCCTGGCTTCGCTCCTGTAGTAACACTTCAGCATATACTTCAGAAATATCCAGCCATCAATATCGACATAATTATGTCCTATATAGTCGGAAGCCAGTCCTATACACATGCGCAAAAGCTTTAGGGTGACGAAACACAAAAACATGTCAGAATAGTAAATGGAGGAGGTTTCAATCCCATTGACCTTAATATGACTTCAGAGGCACGCGACTTGAGTAATCACCCCAATAAACCGCGCGGCATTCCGATCGCGACCTTTAAACACCTTTTTCAATAAACCGATTTATTACGCATAGCTTTATACTACTTTGTAAACGGGGGCGTTAAGTAGACTGGACGTTTATTAAAAGTGACTGTTCTACCGAGGCTAATTTACTATAAAAGCGCGGGGGAAACGGTTACATCGCAAGTTATTACTTTGGCTGTCGTCTGCGCGTTATCTCCGACAAGTTATTAACCGTCGACTCTCCGTTATCTAATGAAGGGAATACTTGTTGGGATTTGTCACGACTTCGATAAGATTAGGCGGCGGAAAAACCGTTTCGTTTAATAAGATTGAGTAATTTCTCGTACAAGATTTGTTTTTTGTGCGGTCTCTGGGTCTTTTGTGGACAAAAGGGGACTTTTAATTTCAGAAATGTTGAAAATGGCGTCGCATCAAACGTGCGTGAAGATGTTTGCAGTTTTTGCTATTACCATTTGCCTTTCATCTCATATAGTTTCTTCGGGCTACGCCGACTGGGTAAGACTTTTTCCTTCTTATATTTGTTAGTAAACGAAGACTGTGTGGCCGTTGCAACTTACGGAAAACCGGTAATTTTCATTAATTAATACATGTGCATTTTTAAAAACAGCCAATAAGATATACAAACGTTTACGTAATTCTATAATTATAGCAAGACAAATTTGACGAGGTAACTGGTCCCTTTTCATATCAGTTCCAAGATAAACTTAAATAGTATCTTTAATTTGAGGTAACTTAATTAAGAGATAATTTTTTTTTTTTTATTGATAATTTTATTTATTTTAAGTCGAGAAACACCCGACAATCGCGCGATTTCTCGAATAAACAAATAACAATTGGAGGTACACGATAAAAAAAAAACCTCCAGTGCATGAAAAAGGAAACTTTCTGATAAAACACGACACGAAACGGTGAAAGTCCCATTGCAATTGTGGTTATTGAAGAGATATTGATCCTTAAAATCACGTTGAATTGTAATTTCACCACTGAGTGTAGTTTATCCTCCAATTTCTCGTCAGTAAGTTTTTTTTTTTCGCTTGACAATTCCGTTAGATATACCTTGAGCAGGCAGACGATCCGGTGTTCGCATCTACTGTTATGTCCCAACGGCCGCACAAAGTTCCATTACACAGCATGGTGATTAATTAAGGGTTAATATAAAGGTATATGCATGTGTTTAATCACGGTAGTCTAATTAATTGAGCAAAGTAATTGAGCAAAGTAACAATGCATTTCCATCGTCGTGTAGACTTTTGTTAGAACAATCATTTTATATAAATTCTAAGTAAACAAACATCGTCACCAATTCGCTTATTTTTCTCATTGGTCCGATTCTTAAAAAAAGCTTAGGTTTTTTTTTTTCGTGATCGTTCATATGACAAAATGTGTATATTATTATCCTCATTTAGATAGTTAGTAAAAAGCGAACAAAAAGAAAATATCATCGTAGTTTTACTGGGAGACAATTAATCAAATACACCTACGTCACTGCCTATGTCGAACTCGGTTTATCGCACTATGTGCTAAAGTTGTCAGCATTATATTACATTCTTATACGTACCGTTCTGTGATGCGTTCATTGCGCAAAAACTGTGTTTATTTCAAATTTGGCGGCGGCGTGTCCCTTCTAAAGTTAAGGTTGTTTTCTCTGTTCAAATGACAAATGATACGTTTTATCTAACCTGCAATCGGATAATTAGTCAAAAGAGATATGTCGTTTGATTTTTTTTTTTAAATTTTACAAGGCGTGCAATTTATTTAATACATACTTATAACCGTACGTAGTTTTCGTATACTACCGTTAGGTACGTCTCATACGGTTGACCAAACATTTTGACGCTCAGCAGTGTTATCATATTCGTACGATCTGTGATGCGTTCAATGCGCATACACATTGCGTTTATTTGTAAATTTGGCGACGACATGTCCACTTTAAAGTTATTTACATGTCTTTGTTTAAGTGCTAAATGGTACGTCCATCTTAACCTTTACCGAATAAGTAGTTCAAAATGATATGAATAGCTCCAATTGCGAGACGTGCAATTAATTGGATACTTACCGTACCGTACCGTTATGTTCGTAAACTATGTCGTACACGGTAGATGATACAGTCCCTTAGTGGTCAGCATAATGTCAAATTATTTCGTAATGTGATACGTTCACAGTGCAGGAAGAGAACGCTTAATTGTTTCAGCTTTAGCGGCGGCATGCCCCAATTAAAATAGGGGTTTCTTTTAATGACAAGTCATACGTTTAATCTAACATGCAACGGATACAAAGTTGTAGGTGATATATTGTTTCTGGGGAGGCGTACACTTAAATACAAATGTACGTCACCGTAATCTACGTCGTACACGGTTGACTAAGCAGTATGCTAGTGCATGGTATCACACTCTTACGTACTGCGATACCTTTAATGCGAAGAAGATACCGTATGCTATAATGTTCATCATATTGGCACATTCTACCGTTAATTGATGCTTTCAATTTGGGTAGTTAAAGTCAATATGTTGGGAGGGGTATATATTTTTTTAAATACACATTTGCGACACCGGAACATATACGGTAGCTCAAACAGTGTGTTGGTTTTCAGCTTAATGTCCAATTCTACCGTACGGGGATGCGTTAAATGCGCATAAACGGTGCGGTTGTTAGTAATTGTTCAAATGACAAACGATACGACTAATCTAGTATATGCAATCAGTTATGTAGTTAAAGTTGAAATGATGTATTAGTTTGGCCGGAAGGCGTAAAAATAATTTAATAAACACTTATGCCACCGGAACCTATAGGGTAGCTCAAACGGTGTGTTGGTGTTTCAGCATAATGTCACATTCTACCGTACGGGGATGCGTTAAATGTGGCTAAACGATGCGGTTGTTTGTAATTATTCAAATGACGAACGATACGACTAATCTAGTATATGCAATCAGTTATGTAGTTAAAGTTGAAATGATGTATTAGTTTGGCTGGTAGGCGTACAAATAATTTAATGAACACTTATGACACCGGAACCTATACGGTAGCTCAAACAGTGTGTTGGTTTTCAGCATAATGTCACATTCTACCGTACGACTAATCTAATATGCAACCAGTAACGTGTTATGCTGTATTAGTTTGGGCTGGGAGGCGTATCATTAAATAAATACGCACTTGCGACACCGGAACCTATACGGTAGCTCAAACAGTGTGTTGGCGTTTCAGCATAATGTCACATTCTACCGTACGGGGATGCGTTAAATGTGGCTAAACGGTGCGGTTGTTTGTGATTGTTCAAATGATAAACGATACGACGAATCTAGTATATGCAATCAGTTATGTAGTTAAAGTTGAAATGGTGTATTAGTTTGGCTGGTAGGCGTACAAATAATTTAATTAACACTTATGACACCGGAACCTATAGGGTAGCTCAAACGGTGTGTTTTTTTTTAGCATAATATCACATTCTACCGTACGACTATAATATGCAACCAGTAATGTAGTATGCTGTATTAGTTTGGGCTGGGAGGCGTAGCATTAAATAAATACACACTTGCGACACCGGGACCTATACGGTAGCTCAAACAGTGTGTTAGTTTCCAGCATAATATCACATCATACCGTACAATAATGCGTTAAATGCGCATAAACATTGCGTTTGTTTCCATTAAATGATTTTTTGGGGGGGCTTTGTTCAAATGCCAAATTATACGTCTATGTCTGATAGGCCTATGTCATGTCATCAGTGTTATACCGAGGCGTGTACTTAACAACATTCCTAATTACTTTATCGCATAACATGCGACGTTCTCGGTTGACTTAATTAATTTTTTAGCACTCGCATCACATTCTATTGTTACTACTGTGATGATGTCGAGGAGGAGATCTCGTGCGTCTTTTGCCTGAAGCTAAAAACCTGCGTTTTGCTTCAGGCTTCGGGACGATATAGGAATGGTGTTGATTTAAATTAGCTTACTGGTTCCGTTTCAGTTCTTTCCAAACTCTTGGCATAAGCATCGATCCTAAAATATAAGCAGCTGAAATATGAGTAGATGAAAATGAAAATATTAACTTTATTATTATATGATGTCACTAACCCGCAAAATTTTCTTCGAGGCATGCATGGTCATAAAAAGGATGGGTGGACCACCCCGCCCTAGAACAAAAACAAAAGAAACAAGAACAATACTTTTGGTTATGAATATAGTGTGTGGTAATATAGACGGCACACTAAGTGACAAGGGCGTCGACAGCTTCTGAAAAGTGTGTGTGTGGGGGGGGGGGGATTTCAATGGAGTCCTGGAGGAGGGGTTCAAGGGGAGAGGGTGTCCCGTTTGAAAAATATTTGTAATGTGAAGGGTACTGAGATGCAAAATGGTGCACCGTAGGGACCAATTTTGAGGTTCCGAATACTTGCAACTTTTTTTTCAATTTGAAAAAAAAAAATTGCACGTCTTAATTTCTTACGCTTTATATGCTCTTGCAATTTCAGATAATTATTAATGAAAATGGCTGTCATGACAATGGCTGTCATCTTAAGGTACAGAAGCAGCAAAAAAATACGCGCCTTTAATTTTCATAGGTTATGGAAAAAAAAGTGGGGGGAGAGGACAAAAGATATGATGTCCCCCCACGTTCAAAAGTGTGGATGTTTCCCCCCTGCCACCCGCCTGTTGGCGCCCATGCTAAGTGGTGAGTATAAGCCCTTGGCTGTTATTGTCACTGCGCACGAGCACCCGGATGCACATTGTTTACGTGTCATAACAAAGTATCGTGACAAAGCATTTTTCTGAATCATGTTTCTGAATTATGGGTATAGACCACAATTAAACGCTCCATTGACTTACACAGTAAATTTGATATTTCATAAGGCCGTTACATCATGTTAGATCACCGCAGCTCGCTTATGCTACCCCTCACATGAAAGCTGACATCTTAAACAATGACGGCACATGCAAATTACCATACCTTCACCGTTAACATTTTTTGCTAGGAGGGGAGGAATATTGCTGTCAGTGCGTCGCCATCAAAACCATGAAGTAAACCTTGGATGTTTTTCAATCACCTTTTACACAGCATCTGTAGTACAATATATAATATACATTTCCAATTCCTTTTGAAGCATCATGATATC
>JAODFY010228969.1:0-10415 GCA_027580055.1 Paracaudina chilensis | reverse complement strand
TGCTGGTTTAATCACTCAGTACATTGTTCGTCCAATAAAACAACTATATTCTACTCATTTTGCAAATTGTAACACTCTTTATAGTGAGAAAGGAAGCTCAGTTTTTTTTTGGCGACAAATTTTATGCATAAACCGATTATTGTCACTAATTAATACATGTGCATTTTGAAATGGCCACAGAGATATAGACACGTTTACGTAAATCCAGGTGACAATTTTACCTGGCAGAATTATAGGGAAATGTTTTAACCCAAAATATAGTCTGATAGTACGGTACCTTCAAGCTCTACAGTAAAGTTAGATGTTTAAAGCCCACTTGAACCCAACATTTCAATCAACAAGATTATAATTTACTCGTTTGACCGCGACAATGACCCTAGTATGCCCATTGCAAATATTTGAAGTAAACCTATTATCGGCGGTATATCAAACAGGAACGTGAAACGTCAGTGGTTCTTTCTCCTCGGTATCTTCTTTAATAGTTGTGGTTATAAAGTGGCTACACCATATGCTAGATTTCTAGCATATTCGAGGCGAGAGTTGTTTACCTCTAGCTTGTAGTGTTTAATGTGCGTCTGGCGAAAGAACGACGAAGGCGTTTGGGTGGGGTGCCGCGTGATGGGGTGGGGTTTTGTCGGTGATGAGGTTACCAATGCAGCCTAATTATTTCAATCGTTATATAAAATCTCAATATACATATGTTCACAAGCACATCATAGCATTTTATCACCCAGTCTTGTCCTTATAATAAGTATACAAATCACTCAAACCAGAAAACATTTTGAAAAAGCGTCCTGGTATTCAGATTGAGATTATAGTAACCGGTGGCAGGTTCGAATCGTATAATCGTACTACAAGATAACAGCATCACGCTGCTTGAATTGATCTGACGGTTATATGCATGTCGTCATATTAATATACGGAGGTGTAAACTTTTACTTGAAGGCGCTACAATATGTGGCAGATAATACCATAGCCTATATTTGAGATCATGTACGTAACAAGTTATGTCAGGTCCGCTAGACGCGCATTGTCCGCAGTGCTTATTGTTAGCTTAGCTATACACACTGCATGTGTGGGCTCAGCAAGTCCGCTATATGCGGGCTGGTACCGGTAGATTCCCAAGGCCGCTCTTGCGTTTTAATTAAAGTGGCTTTAGCAAGTACCGGTGGCGGGTAGCGTACAGAGAAATTTAGCAAAATATTCCCCTAGATGCATTTAACACTATCTAAGCGTAGGGCCACCAATGGTTGGACCGTATCGTACAGAGAAAAATGTACCTCCGATCTATAAATCGCCGTAAATGACTGTTGCCAGACCTTATAAATTGCTTCTTAACTCCTTTATTTTAAAATCTTATGACTTAATTCAGGCTAAATAACACGTTTGGTACAGCACCAGTGGAAAAAATCCGATTACCCTGTCCTTTAAAAAAAAAAAGTGGATGGGCAAGCCCCCCCCCCCCCCACCTTGCACCGCCCCCCAAATAAAGGATGCGATGCAATTCTTAAAATGTATAACAAAAATTGGGATGCATAATATCTCCCCATTTAATCATGTAAACGACAGGCATATAGCTGGCAGTTCAGATTGGAATTAACGGCAAAAAATCATACAAAATACCGGTAGTCTTCAATTTTCCTTATATTTCACGATAAACCATTTTTATTTTACTGAATCATTCGAGTGGTTTGGAAGTGTAACGTAGCACGTCCTATACACACACGTGCACCGTTTGACATAAGTTTCATAGGGCACGGCTTCATGTTGCGTAAGTTGTGTAGCTGTATACAATGCAATGTTTTTTGGGCAAAACAAGTGTATGAAGTTTAAACCCCTAAACGCGCACTTCAGAATACATTGTTTATTACAAAACATAGTTATTAACATGTCTCCACGCCTTGTATCATCTAGCGCAAAAGTATGTATATCATAACATGGATTCAACATGCATGCTCAAGTTCATGCTGCATCGCCGACGGTTTTAGAAACCAAGAACCCAAGAAAATCAAGAGGGCAAACTCTGTTATTTTTCTTAAGATTCCACCAGGGTGGGGAATATCGGGGGTGCAAAGAGAAAATTACTAATACTGAATTACTAATACTGGCAACCAATTATTCCTTTGCAATTTAGCCGTAGAATAGCACGTTAAATACCAAAGTCATCACATTGAGGTGGATTTCAGAAACATGCGAAGAAGAACACAATGAGCCCGCGCGAAGCGCGCCAAAATCCGATATCATGTCTTCGGCAGGCTAACGATCACTTATGTGTGTGGATGTACGTATGAAAATAAAGGCCTGTGTACATTTTCAACATTTCAGGAAACATGTGTCGACACAAGTTGCCATAACACCTTGTTACCGAAAATGTTGACAGTACATTGTACATCAACCTGTAACCGCCCGCGAGGCGCGCTTGTTAGATGATTTGATTTGATTTTGAAGATGAAATGTGCAGAAAACCAAGATAAACCTCACTTCTCCCGACATTATACACAAGTACATTGGGTATATTATGACCTTATTAGTCTACATTTGAAATGGGTAAAAACATGTATAATCATGGGGGCGATATTTGATATTATGTCCCACCCATATCAAATCTTGGGACACGTCCCCCCCCCCTCTCCTAAATTGTAATATGCAAATTATGATACCTTCGAATGGGATTCGAGACTGGTCTCGAATGTTTTTTTTTCGTCCAATCAGAATGCAGGAAACCAATAAAGGTATTTATGAATATGTGTTTAGATGAGGATAACGATTAACTGTTTTCAAATTTGTAAAATGTTTTCAAAGTTCCTATTAAAAATAAAGATATGCATCTAATATGTGTGTAGATGGGTATAGCGAACAAACTGTGTAAATTGTCTTTGACATAATGTGGGTTATTATTAAACATATTGGCATGTATCTAATATGTGTTTAGATGAGGATAACGAGCAAACTGTTTCTGGTGACAAAGTATATGGGTTCTTACTTCCTATTACAAAAATATCGATATGCATTTAATATGTGTGTAGTTAGCGAACAAACTGAGCAAGTTATCTTTCACAAAATGTGGGTTACTATTAAATATATATGGACTAATGTGTGGACATGTATATAATATGTGCTAAGATGAGCAAAGTGTGAATTTCTGTGTGGGTTTCTATCTAATGAATGTGTGCTGAGATGGATACACGGAGCAAAATTATGTAAATTTACAATGTGTAAATTTCAATTGACAATTGATCATGTGTGTTTAGATGGGTATAACTAGCAAACGTGCATTGATAAACTGTGGGTTACTGTTAAAGCATATGAATATATGAATATAATGTGGAATATGATTGGTATTAGGGACAAACTGTGTGAGTCCCTTTTGACGAAACTGTGGACAATTATTTATTAATATGGATATGTATCTTGTGTGTGTTTAGATGGATATAGCGAGCAAATTGTGGGAGCAAATCCAATGCTAATTACATGGCATTTTATTCTACGTAAAACTATGGATTTGAGTACCTGCAGGCCAATAAACTATTCGAGTTTTTAAAGTCGACCAGTGCATGTAAGGGACACCTTTCCATTTCTCTTATTGAAAATACAAAAGTTTAACCCCATATGGTTACTGCATAAGCCTTCACACATGCTCCGAGTTGAGGAATAATTTATAACGTGCAGAAGGACAATCAATTTACAATCTATTCCCTCGTGGTAATCAGGCCAGAGATTACCAAACTGGCGTGTTTTTGTATGAAATGAAATTCAGAATAACGTCCGATTAGTGCTTACCACCTTGCCTGCTATATCGTGCTGACCATTTGAATCAATTTTATACAACATATGAGCGCTTAAAAAGTTATCGCATGGAACACTAACAAGAAAATACAAATATACTTTTATTAACATTACAATTTGAGGTAAATAGTGTATTTGCAAATTCATTTGATATATCACTTGATTCCGTGGAGGCTATATATAATATAATACTTTAGCGTATTATTTTCTTTAAATTGTTAATGTGTAACCCGCATAATTCGTGATAATACACTGAAGACACTTTAGGCGAAAACAAAATAAGGCCAATATTCCAAAAAGACATAACCTGATAGAAAAGTGACAAAAAAAGTGATAAAAAACTGGAGCAATATGATATCATATTCATTATTACTTTTGTTAGAACAGTTTTAACGGTTTCATTTGATCAGTGGTTAAGGGTAAATACTTTTTTGGACGTGAACACCATTCCATTGTATCGGGATTTGGTAACAACAGGTGTGTCTGAAAAAAAAAACACGAAGACACGAAGAGGTATATTTGCGCATGCTCCGGTTTTTCTCCATATTTTTGGGGTCGGTATTGCGGAAGAACCAGAAAACAGAAAGGTTTAGTGGTTTCGAGTCCATTGGCAAAATGTCATTACCTTTCGTTATTTGGCATTGCCGGGTTAGGTGCTGAATTTATTTGTGATGAGGCAATGGACGTCTCATCTCAGAACTTCATGCCAAGAATGAAGGTGATGAAACATACGGTTGCAAAGATACATTTTAGAGACATTTTAATAAGTTTACTTTAAGCCCCGCCCACACATTAATATGTATGTCTTATATACCAGAAGGAATAGCACAGTCACATCTTCTCATCATGGGACATCTACCAGTTCGATGTGACATTAATTCAATTTAATGTTTCTGAGATTTTGTGTTCACAATCAATTTTGAGAGAAAATGCACGAAGCCCTCCCACTCATGATTACGAATGAGAAGAAATTTCATTGTCATGTGGCAATGTACATCTCATCATCTAGCACCACCACACCAAGAATAAATCTGATCAGACATACGATTGAGAAAGCTATTGACATTTAAAGAAGTCACACCCACCCTTTATATTTTATTCAAGCTATTTTCACTAAAACTAAAAACAATAGGGCAGAACATCGAGCATATACCTGTTACACAGGACCTCGATCCAACATGTCGTTGTTGATATATCGTGTTTACGACCTTGCCGTCACATCACACACACAATACATACACACATATGTTTGCATGACATTCAGCTAATCGAAATTCCATTTACCCTGACCTAATCTTGACAATAACTAACATTTGTTTGTCAAGTGAGAACTGAGGACCTGGAATTCTTTTGTGTGTAGGTCTTCAGTCATAATGCCTATACAAGTACACAAACACACCAACGTGATCACATATGTTACTCGGCCTTCGGCATCGTAACCAACAATTGAGCAATGACATCATATTCGTTATTTAGATTTGGAAGAACAATTTGTAATGATCAGAGGTTAAAGGTGTTTTTTTTTCGGGATTTGGTATAAATGTTTATCTGAAAATAAAATCCGATATCATGTTGGAAAGTTTCGGTACAGTGATGAATTATATGAACGCATGCTCTGGTTTTTGGGGGATACTTTTGAAAAACTTGCTCATATGAACAAACAAATATTTCTACCAAATTTTAAATTCATGAAGAAGCGTTTTCGCCTAAACGTCCAGGGGGGAAAAGGCGTCCGGATATGGTAGAAATCTTTTAGACTAGTGAGCACCCTGCTTGACACTACATACACCGAAAGTACGAGCTCTCCGAAGAAAACGAACACGATTTACGTATAGGAACAAAAAGGCCTCTACGAGTTCAACCTTTGACATGAACCCAACCGTCCCAACAAATCCCACCACCCCGCCAGCATTCCCTCACCGCCTCTCACCATATTATACTGTCCAACCTCAGTTGACGTTATATTCATCACCAACGGTGGCGCACGACCATTAAAGAAACAAACCCCTACAGATAATCTTAGTTTATATGTATAGAGGAACAAAAGATACAAGACACTGCAATCAGCATCCAAATAACCCCCAATCCTCGAGATTATATAATGCATGATATTACTTCTTGATACAACAAATCGATAACAATTCTTGTAGTATCGTTAACCTAACCTAACGTATCATCATGCATGGTACTACTCGAGACAAGAAGAAAGCAATTGTCCGTGGATTAGGCGGTAAATATCTTGTTCCATTTTCAAGTTAGCACTTGTCTGTTTAAAATGTGCACTTTTAGCGAAGCAAAGGATACCATTTATGTTAGAAAAAATACTTCAAGTAAGTCTATGATGACATGACATGGCTACTAGAAGTGTATATTCGTTTGATTTCTTTATAATTTAACCATAGTTTACTTCTCATCTATATTGTTGCATTGTCTGGGACGCATTTCTTCGTCGGCAGCTTGACCGAACAGCAGGGCTCTTTCACACATCAGTTCCACTGGGTCCGTCTACATGGCGGGCACAACTGCCGTCCACCAGGAGAGAGCCGCCAACCAGGAGAGCCGTCAACAAAACCTTCAGCCAGGTCCGTTCGCCAGGAGGTCCGTACGCCAGGGGAGCGCAATATGAGAGCGCAATGCATTGGATATTCACCTTTCAATATGTTACATTCATTAAACGTTGATATAGTCTGTGCATTTGTACCATGTTCTTTCACTAACACTGACAAAATTATTGAAATATCGTATTTCACTTTTGTTAATATGAATAACAAAATAAAGAAATGTACAAAAAGATATAACTCTTAATAGCATTATGATGTCATAATAGACATCACAAAATGGATGCCACGATATAGCTGAATGTACATATCAAACATGATTGATATTTTAAGAACGGAACAAGATAATTTTATCCTTTTAAAAATATTGACATTTAATTACACTAAATGTCAAAGTTACGGCAATAATTTCAATATAATTTTTTGTTTAATCCATCACCATCTGAATTATCTGCCGATGAACTTGACTTATGAGGGAATTGGCGCCGAGGCATGTACAATTTCTTCTCTCCTTCGCTACAAGTTAATGGTTAGCAGGATAAATATTATTACCGATGGCAAAGGAACAACAACACGTACATTGAGAAATGTCACGAGGGGACAAATATTGTGGTATTACGGTGTATATATATATTTATACAAACTAAAACACTTCCTCGGGGCCATGGGATTAACTGTATATAGCTTCACCATCGTTAATTACGAGTTAACGGGAAACATGCACCACTGCCCACTTTACCAATCATTCTGAAATCACTCCGAAGTGTATTCCTAATGCACAATGATTACATAATGTAAAAAATGACTGTTTATCGCTTGTATTTTGCGTGATACAAAACATGACGTCAACACAATTAGTACTATTGTGTCCTGTCAGGATTCATCGCGCGAATTCGTGTCACGGTAATGTGGTCCTTTTTCGGCGGTAATTAATCCCGACGGCGGTTACGTCTGGTATGAAGTGCGGTACCAGTGCGGACAAAATTAACGCATCAGTTAACGCTTGTGGGTAATCTGTACAGAACGGTATAATATCATATCTTTCGCCAAAGATGCTCACGACGTTTACATCTTGTCAACGTCTCTTCGTGATAGACGAGATGCGCATGTGTAAAAATTAACATTACCTAGTTAAATTATCCTGACGGATGTTGTTCGAATCAATATTCACTGTCGAATTTTTTCTATATGTATCACGTAGTTCTTTGGTGGCTTGGGTAAACAAAACCGTAACCCAGATTTCAACGCACGACTTTGGGGGTTAAAGGTGGATCACTACTGGGTTAAAAATATGCCAGAAGCTAATTCATGGTGAATGAGGACAATGCAAGGTGGTTTATGTGAGGTAGTCTAAGTACTACACACTATAAACTGGGCAAACAAAACCGAAAAGTAAATTCCATGGCTTTGAAGACTCACAAAGCATTTTGATAAGCAATTTAGAAAAACAAAATAGGGAAATAATAATTCTCTGACTCGACCCTGCTGCATATTTCGAAGTTATGATGGGCCCCAGTGAAATTGACGACCTTTTAACGTATTTTTTTTTAAATGCCGCTCGACACAGCAAGGTTGTTAGTTCTCTAATTGATTACAAGAACTTACCTCGGATAAACGATAATGAATGGGGCTTTGGAGATAAACTTCTCTCCCGGCCACTGCTAGTGATGAATCCAAAGGAAAACACCGACGAATATACTATATTACCATTGGAATTTTACAAATTTAGTACGTAAATTAAATGTTTACTATACAACTATCATGCAGTTTCGTGGTATAGCATCGGGTAAGTCTGTTATAAAATGTTTACAAATAAGTTACACAAAACAAATGTAAGAAAACGCGTCAAGGCAATTGTTTACACTGCTGCATGATCAGAAATTCGAGGGCGAGCTGACTTGCAGAGCGGATATTTGTTTGTGATTCGCGAAGACGTCTTAAGTTAGTGAAAAAAATAAGGTCATTTTTTGGTCCTGGGTCAAATCCAACTCATATTTACGTTACAGATTGACTGATGATTGTGTGTTCACGTGTAATTACAGCACGCGAACGTTTGTGGCAATTATTATAAAAATGCCCAATATAAAACTTGAAGCATCAGTCTTTGGTCATTTTTGGAAAAACACATTATGTAGGCCAGCTATATGATTTTAATTCACCTAAAGACACGTGTAAAATATAATGCGTGGGCAGTATGCAAATTTAAGATCAGTCGGCTGCGCCAACTCGGCCCTATACTCTATTTCAACCGACCTTATGATGACTCTACTAATATTCAAGCCCACCTTATATCGGCCCCTACTCTGTATTGAAACTCACCTTATGTCAGCTTTACTGTAATCAAACCGACCTTTTACGGCCCTACTGTATTCCAACGGAACTAATGTCGGTCATTCTGTATTCGCACCGGCATTATGTCGGCCATACTGTATTCAAACCGACCATATGTCGACACTACGTTGTATTTAGACCCACCTTACGTCGGACCTAATGTAACCAGAAAGTGTTACTGATAATACACATCCCCATTCACATCACCTCAGAGGTAGGGGAAGTTGACACAGGGGGACATGTCCTGGGGGAGATGTCTGGGTGGTAATTTTCCCGGGGGATGGCCGGTCACGGAGCCGAGCCGTGCGACAAGGCCCTCGATCTTGATACACCACTATAAACCAGTATCTTACCTTATATTTTATGGCCCACTATATCAAGGAGGTAACTTCGAACTGGTCCTTGTGATTCCTTTGTTCAATGTATTACAGTGGTTAGGGGATGCCAACATAAGGTTATTCGGCACAGCTGATGTGCAGGGGCGACGGATATGTTGTGCCTGCTTCCCGCAATGTTCTGAAAAAAGTGTAATTGAACGGCCAAACCCACGTCCGTCTGATGTGGACGATGAATTTCGGTCCTTTATGCATGATTGCAAACATCAAGTTGGATTCAAATTCACTTCCGGTAGATTTTGTCGGCGACAGTATTTGTCACGAAGCGTCTCGCGGCGCGAGTCTCAAATTGGGTCGTCGACAGATATTAAGCCTTAGAAAACACTTCAAACTGCTGTTCCTGTTATTTTCTCTGCTGCAAGCGCTTGTTACGTCACAATAACACGCAATGGATATTCCCCACGGTGCGCCATTCGTTATTTGAAAGGCGAACTACACATTAATGATGAAGACGTAATCGTTTATACACACAAATAGGAAATAAAATGGGTGGATTATGAAAAATGCGATAGAAAGTCCTATGATTACATGCGGTAGGCTTCTTGATGGGCCTCAAATCCGTTCAGACTACCGGACGTTCCAGTAGACTTGGGATGTATGCGGTTGTGTTGATATCTGCCGACTGCATAAAGTGTAGTCGTTAGAAAATCCGCTTAGTCGCCGAGAATAGTTCAAATTGGCCTTCCTGTCAATCAGTGCTCAGCATAAGGGGAAGAAAGCGTACCTTATTTCCCAGGACGAATAGGGAGAGAACTTGGAACTTGGTGAGTAGCCAGTTGCGACAGTTGAAACGTGCTGGGTCATCCCATCGTATTAAGGTTGGACAATCTGGAAAATGGTGAACAGCAAGTAACTCTTCTGGGATTCGAACTGGGTACCTCTCTGATGCAAATGCTCTACAACTAAACTGTAGATGACGGAACCCTTCTTCGAGGGATTGGGGTTCAGGTATATATTTAAGGGGCAAATGAGGGGCAGAATTCTGAGTCGGGGGAATCGTGTGTATGCCCCCCTCCTCATCTATTTAATCATGCGCACGCCACTGACAGTTGTCGTTACGTCAACATGTCTCAATTTGTATACATGTTTTGTAAGGTTTATTAAAAACTCTGTAGGCCTACTTGTACTCACCCTGTAAATATTTGTCCTCTGGCAAAGACAATCGTACTCGAAAAGTAAAATACTCGTACCCGAGTACTATTTGACATGCTCAGTACTCGTACTTAATACTCAAAATAAAGTACTCGTCTACATGTGGCCCCTGAAATGTCGAAACATCGAAATCTCGAAACATCGAAATCTCGAAACATCGAAATCTCGAAACATCGAAATCTCGAAACATCGA
>JAODFY010228858.1:0-10415 GCA_027580055.1 Paracaudina chilensis | reverse complement strand
GGCGTCACGAAAATTGCAGTAGGCAATAGCGTGCCCGAATTTATCTCTAAATTTTGCCTGTAAACATATCTTATACAAAATCAATTGACATAATTTAGTCATTTTAGTGTTATAAATTTTGTGACGTCACAATTTCCTTAAATTTTCCTCAGCATTTTCACCCATTTCCTGAAATTTGTTAAATTCTTTAAAAATTTCTTCAGCGTAAAAACATGCCAAAATTTCTTAAAATAAGAAAATTTACTTAAATAAGGACATTTCCTGAAAATGAGGACATTTCCTTGATAGTGGAAGCACTGGGCCTAGGCCAAATAGTGATTGTGCCCATGTACTCAGAGATGTACCGGTACTTGTCCTCAGCCTTTATTTAGGAACTGGGCATTATTTGTTTGTAGTTTAAACATATGTAATGGTGTTATATTAATAAAATCAAAATATTTTAGACTAACCAAAACTGGAGCAACATTATGTTTAAGTTACTTCATCACCTAGCAACCATGGACAGCTTATCACAAAACAATGATGCAATTTGGTGATGGCCCCGGTACAGGATCACCTTCCTGACCAGAAATGTTGTCAGTTTTTCTGTTTTCGTAATGTAGTGTCTTACTACTTCCTTCTGTAAAAGTTTGGTCCATACATGGGCTAGATGGGGTGAAATCAACCCGTCTGAGGGAGGTGCATGGGGTTCAGGGGGTCTGACAACCCCTTTCCAACCAGCAATGTTGCCAGTTTTTGCGTTTTTGTAATGTCCAGCCAATGTCCAGGGGGGTCTGGGGGAAGGGTCTGGGTCCGAACGTAACCATTGGGGTAAAGCTGACATTTTTTGTTAATGACTTAGGTGGTCTAAGTAACTTTAAGAGGACAAACCTTCCGGGCGAAATTGGGTGAATTTTTATGGGACAGGCCCTCGGCCTAGTTATTTTCATTAAATTATAGACTTACAATGGAAATTTAAAAACGGCCACTGAGATATACGAACGTTTACGTAATTCCCGGTAGCAGTTTTCAAGTAGAATAATATTGCATGGCTTTCTCAGTGGTGTTTATATTCCAAAATAAAGTGTGACAGCATCTTAAAGCAAATGTTGTAATTTGAAAAATCTTGAACCGGTAATAATCCTCCGTTACCACACTTCTTTGACTAGATTGCGCATTTCATGTGTTGCCAATGCCGTATGCAGAGCCTTTCACGCGCTTGAATTACTAGCTGAGTCTTGATTGGTCCATAGTTCATTAACAGCACGGTACGGTGTAATTCGATCATTAAATACTGTAGCGTACCTTGCATGTTACAAGGTGATCTCTAGCTATGTCCTCGAAATGGACCAAAATGAACTATTGGATGGGCCTTCTATTCAAAGGCAGTCAAGCGCAATACAATACTGAGTATACGTACATCCAACAAGAGCCTTTGTTGGCCTAGCCTAGTCGATAGCATCTCTGGGTATTAATATAACCCATAGCAACCGCATATATACAGCCCAGAATCGAAACTGTATACATGACCTCCACACTCTTGGTTACTGGCTGCACAACAACACCTGTCCTAGGCTACAAGTGTGTGTACTACTTAAGCGACGACATTTTGTAGACATAGGCCTAGGCCTATATATTCAAAAGACGACATTAAGGCAATGGAAGCATGACAAGCCACTCAACGGTTAGTACTAACGTTAGTAGAGTTAAACAATTTATTTAATTGTAACCGGTGACAAATGATACATGATCCACAATTTACAACAATTATTTTGATGATTATATATTTATACAAGTCCCATGTGTTTGCACTCTAGCTCGTAGTATAGAAACAACAGCATATAGCCTAGTCTATAGGGCCCAACGTTAGGCCTAGCTAACTTTTAGACGTCCCGTTGCTAAGGAAGATTTGTACATTGTATCAATACCAACGTTAGATGACCATAAAGTTGGGCAGTACTATTTATTACCACAGGCGCTACAATGTCACCAATATTTAAACCCAATAAGTTACGATAACAATTCACAACCATCAGTGACAATTAGCATAACTCTTGTTCATGCATATTGTCTCTTTAACACTTTATAACAGCTTCAGATTTTAACTTATTGTATGTAGCTGATGGCTTCTACCAGCAATGACCCTCCTTGTCGATATCATGCATGGGTAATTAATTACACCTCTTAAATTAAATTGCCACTACTCTGCAATCAAAGCCCTGAGTGGTGAAACTGACAATCACTTTCATCATTGTGCAGATATATATATATATGGGCCTTCACTGGAATGTACCAACTTATTAAAGATGAGAATCAAACCAGCCATTACCCCTTTTGTCGGCTCCTCTTTGATCACATGCTGCACCATCGATGTTGTGATGCAGACTAACACTCTCTTTCATCATCCTGCATTCTGAAAGGTGCCTGATTGACAAGCAACAGCATTCCTCATCAACACCATGGTTATGTTATAACCCCTTTATCACCACTCCACCATAAATGTGGGTGGTGCAACCTGAAAATCTCTTTTATCATCCTGCACTGTAGAAGATGCTCTATGCCTGACAATTTTATCTCTCTGCAGAACTGATGCACATTCACTGGAAGATGCCAGTACTTGCATTCGAACCAACACAACAGTGGTGACCTTACATATTGATTTGATACCATTTACGCATAGTTCAAGGGTACAACCTCTCATCATAAATAACATAGTATTTACACTTGTACCATAAATGTGGTGATGCAGCCTGAGAATTTTGCTCACAGCTTCTCTCCAACAAGAGAGTCCGGAAGATTAAACCGATTAGCAACCAGAAATCGTTAGAGAAAGTCTCCAACCTTTATTACTTCTAAGTAGTCCTCATATACCAGCATCGAAGACAACCATTATTGATGGCTGGTGAACCTCATTCATAGTCAAGATGTTCATCAGAGCTCCCATTGAGGATGTCATATACAGTAAATGGGATGGAAGCCTCCGTCGTTCCATGTTACGTACTTGACAGACACAGTGGCTCCAGTGGGAACATTCCCTAGGTCGGTCCTCACAAAGAGCTCTGGACCTCTGCGTCGATGCTACTCTAATTCAATTGTTATATATATGAGTTAAGTACATTACGTGCTATAAATGCAGCAGAACTCACATGGTTTGGAGCTTTAGTGGTGATATACTTACCTCATATAACCACCCCCATCAGCCAACCCGACTCCGAAACCTCACCAGTAAAGACCAATATGAGGTTTGTGGGTAGAGTCTGTCAACTGATATCTGTCTAACTTTCACCAAAATTAATTACTGCATATTCCTGATAGGTTTTTCAGTTCAAAGAATGCTGCCACTGAGGCTGGCAACATGACCAATTTAACTTTTCTTGTGATAACCAATCATTGAGCTGTTTTCACCTTGTTGTACTTCTCTCACTGCAGTGGTACTCCCCTCATCATTCCTGTTCAGACATCAACTAGTCATGTATCTCTCCCTTTAACTCTTTCTCTCCTTTAAGTGCACACTAGCTTCTCACATAGCTTCCAGCTTGGAGGCTGAAATAGGATGCCCATCATTATGTGCCCAAAATATGCTAAATGCAAATCACAATCAGCTGAGATTATGCAATTTGTAATAAATGAAGTATGTCGCTAAAACCCAAACCAGATGAGTTTTGGTGCATCTCCTTTATCTCTCTGGAGATGTTCTTGTACTGGAATGCCAGTACTTACATAGATGATGAGCCAACATACAAACGTGTGTAAATCCTTGTCATTAATAAGACACACTCACTACTGTACCACATATGCAACGTAACAATCCCTTTCATTTTCATACAGATGTTCATGCACTGGAAGGTGCCCACTCGTCTTATCGTAGATGAGCCATCCTACAGGAGACAGAAGGCAGCCCTCCTTGCTGACAGCAACCAGAGATTTTATGAAGACATCAATGGTACCAGGGAGTGTAAGTTATAATGGTTTTCAGATTATCCTAGGTATAGTAATCAGAGTTAGCCTAACACTTAAAAGGTATACAATTCTGGCCCCAAAGTAAATTTAATACCTCCCCATTAAATTGGTGATTGATTGCATCCATATACATAACAGCAAATGAGCTGACCAGTCTAGCAGATTTCTAGCATACTCTGGGTGAGAGTTGTTTACCAGTCCCATACAGAGCTGACCAGTCCTAGCAGATTTCTATCCTAATCAGGGTTGTGTGCCTGTAAAGGTCATTTACATGAAGCCTGATTTGTTGTGTCCGTGAACACTAACAGTTAGTCCTTGCAATCCTGTACAAAAAAGTAGGGTGAGGGTTCCTCAAACTATTTCTGTAAGTTTCTTTTCTCTTTCTCTCTCTTCATTGCACATTCTTTCTTCTGTTCCTACCTATCTCTTTTCCCCCTTTATGGCATCAGATATGCCCATGGGCCATGAGGTCCTGTCAGAGGTCAGTAGGCTCAAGCACATGAACCCCCAAAAGCTAGCCAAGCTGCCCTCCTCCTGGCACTCTGCCTACACCAACACCACGCACTACAGCACCCCGTACAACATGTTCAAGCAGATACGGGAAAGGGACCTTGAACAGGAGATTAAAGAGTCTGTCAAGCTAGACAAACAGCAGCCTAAAGGTATTGTAATGATCAGTAAGAACCAGGGGCCGTATTCACAATGATTAGCGTAAGAACTTGCGTAAGCAGGAGATTAAAGAGTCTGTCAAGCTAGACAAACAGCAGCCTAAAGGTATTGTAATGATCAGTAAGAACCAGGGGGCCGTATTCACAATGATTAGCGTAAGAACTTGCGTAAGCAAAGTTACAAACTATATACGCGCATTCTTAAAGTGTTATTCACAAAACCTTTGTACACAGTTTGTAAAGATACCATATGTAGTCCTTGGCCCTGCAATGGCATAGCCCAACCCACATAATGGACCAATCGATATCCGTGCGTGTCAACGAGTACTGCCGCGATTTTGATGTGAACCATATGAGTATCGTGTCGTCTGCTATATGCGTCTGTACATAGTGTTAACATAGGTTACTTATAGCATAATGATAAAATTCCCCCCCCCCCCAAATTTCAAAGAACCAGACTTCCAGTAAATGTCAGTAACATCTACCACGTGTCATTGCAGTATAATGCATGTATGTACCATATACACGCAGTAAACTTTTTCAAACTAAATTTTGAATTCTCAAATGCACCCAAAAGTGTAAGTGATAATTAACAATATGGTAATAGCAGTTGTATTTTTCGTGACCAATCCTGAGGTTTTGGTGTCATTTTACATGATTGTTTTGTCTACTCAAAGTCTGGATGGAGTTTCCATGGCAACACCATGGATGATGTTGAAAGCCCTCGAGATACTATTCACCCTCGTAGTGGGATATTGTGACAATATTGATATACACAAATGCTGTTTGCTATGACTAGTTGAGTGTCGGCTTCCCCTGTATAGCTTACTCCTCAAATGTCTAGTGCCCAGTACACCCTCTTGTGTTACTTAAACTTCTGTCTGCAGACTTGTGCACTTTTTAGATGGGTGGGATAGTAAACAATATCCCGTCTCGTTAAACTTGAAAATTTTTAAACTTCCTTCCTTGTCCAAATTAAAGGTTTGATGCATGTCGGGAATCATCAGGTTTTATTCAACCAATTGGAATCACAAAGTTATTTAATTTCCCAAGTTAAAGAAATGCTTTAATGGAAGGATGATTTCAGCTTTGTACGACTTGTACGAATCATGTAATGTAATATGATTTCAGTGTGTAACACACCCTATGAATATTTACAAGTTGGAGGTAACCATGATTAATGGAATCAATTGCAACATATTTGCAGGGGGTCTGATCACTTGTTTGTTTTTATTTTACAGTTTTCATTTGAGAAGTGTGTTGTTTATTATCCCTGGATAGTGAACACAAAGAAAACTATCAAATTAATTAAGTTACAGTTGGTCAGTATTTCTGGTGCCCTGCTAAAAGCCAGGAGTATGAGTAAAATGTAAGTTAAATAGTCGTTGAATGGACTGACAAATCCCAGATATGGTTACATATGAAACATACCTGTTGTAATTTAAGTAGTTACGCAAGGCCGGAAGAAAACGAGAATTCATGGTTCCAATGCCCAACATGATGTGTATTAATAGTACATGAACAAAATATTAATGCAAAGGTCTTTAATTATATGCATATTCATATATACATGTAATGAGGTGTGTGTGGGGGGGGGGGGCATCCAATTCCTGTTATAGATGTTCCCTAATGCACAAATTAGATAATCTGACGAATGTCTGAAGTTTTTTTAGTGATCTGTTTTTGTATCCGATGTATGTGAATAACCATCTGTGAACTGTCATTGCAGGTTTCATCAGAAATAATAAAAGCTAAGTTGAAGTGAACTCACTTTCCTAAATTTCAAGGTTTTGTTTCCTCAAAACAGTGACCAAACTCCCAGCAGTGCCCTCATCCAATTCTGGAGTTCATCTGACACAACAGGTATGTCTGATATGAGACAGCAGGTATGTCTGATATGAGACAGCAGGTATGTCTGATATGAGACGGCATGCAGATTTCTCAGTTAATGTCGGTATTGATCCTGCATGTAAAGTAATAATAATTGCCTGTTTTAGTCATGATGATCACTTTCATGGGGTATTAATGACAAACACATGCATTTTGAAAGGCTAATTCATAGATCTGCAAGGTCATCTTTAGGTATCCTAATCTTCATCAGATTAGATGCGGGATTAACATCTTCTAACACAACAGTCTGCTATCCCCTGGTTATTGGTGCCCACACACACATGTGCAACAATCTCCTGAACACCAACCCTACCTTAGGCTGACATTGTTGATGCGACTCCTCAATCGGTCACCTCACGGGTCCCCATTGATACACCTGGTTCCACAGAGACAATACAACCCCGTAAAACCAATTTATTGAGCGTTACCATTCGCAGAAAGAGTCTAGTATATATATACAGTAGTTGTTTGGCATGACAAGCTATGGACTGAATTAATGAATTGCCACTGAATAAATGTACATTAAGCAACTGATAGTACCATTAATATCTCACCATAAATCTCATTCTTGTTATTTGTAGGCTATCGCCAGGAGTCTCAACCCCAGAGCCGTTCCGGCCGCAGAGAACTGGCTGCGCTCAGTCGGCCAATCTGAGAAGAAGGTGATCCAGAAAGCACTGCTAGCCGCAGATAAATCCTACATGGACAACACCTTAAAGCGGACCCTGCAGCCAGATGCCAAGAAGGCTGTAGAGAATTGGTTGGAGACTGCTAACACAAAAGGTGTGGTGATGAACACTTCTGCATTTGATGCATCTGCATATGGTTTAGAATGTAAATGATATTTTTTATGTAATATTTTCTCCCATCAACAATATTTGTGGAGGAGATACAAGATATTGGTATTTAAAGTGATTATATCACTAACTACCAAAAACCTCATTTGGACAAATGCCCCCCCAAATAATCTGCCAAAAATTGTCTGTGCTATGAAAACCTTAAACTTTGATTAATTTATGATGATAACATGTCACATGACTGACATGCACTCGATTTTACTCAAAAAATATATCATATGATGTAAGCTAAGCACATAAGATGGGTGACGCTAGCTGGAGCCCCAGGTAGAGTTATCTTCTCTGCTTAAGGGATTTTACCTATCCCCAGACCTTGGTTTAACCTACGATAGGGTGCCACAGATTCCGTAGAGCATCGCGCCTGTTGGGTGTCCGGTGTGGATGAGGTGGGCCCTTGAAAAACCAAAGGAGTGAAGGGAAGTTAATGTCAGACTAACTAATTTTATATTTTTGTACACAGCTCATGATTTTTCAGCTCACGACATTTATCAACCTCGTACCTGACAGCAAATGAGCTGACCAGTCTATCAGATTTTTAGCATAATTGTGGTGTTCCAGGGTCCCGGATCAAACCCCCAGAAAATGTTTGGGACCCTCAAAGTATGAGTAACATATGCTAACATAAAGAAATTAACTATTAGGTCATCGGACCCTTTTGGTTTAGATGCTAAATAAAAACCCTAATGTGAAAATCACCAAGAAATTTTTGATTGTGCAAAGCCCCATACCTAACAGCAAATGAGCTGACAGGTGACCAGTCTAGCAGATTTCTAGCATATTTCTAGATGAGGGTGATATTTGTTATCACTCTCATACCTGACAGCAAATTAGCTGACCAGTCTAGCAGATTTCTTGCAGATTTACTTTAAGGTTTACCTTAGTTTACAAATTTTTATTCATCAAGGAACCAAAACCAAGGGTCTTGCGAATCAAGGGTCCCAAACATATTATGTTCAGGACATGTCATTGTAGATATGTCACGCTTATGAGCAAGTGGAGTGACAAACCACACCATACATGCGTCAACATGATTGCAGGTTATGCATGATTGCAGGTTATTCGGTTTCGGAATTGTAGCCAAAATGAAACATCAGGGAGGGTTTGCTTTATGGACATAGAGGAGCAATTGCATTTGGGGGTGGGGGCAATTGCATTTTTTATAAAATAATTAGAACATTAAAATAATTAGAACATTAGAGGTCTTGGCATTCATTATTGTTGCCCAATTGTTTTTTCCCTGCCAGAATAAGCTCTATCAAGCTCTTATTCAATTTTAAAGCTTGTATAATGAATAATTAAAGAGGTCACTGCACATACCAACAAATATATGCGACATACTGAAGAATCCCCATTGATCCAATCCCATTGATCCAATCCCATTGATCCAACCCCCATTGATCCAACCCCCATTGATCCAATCCCATTGATCCAACCCCCATTGATCCAATCCCCATTGATCCAACTTGTTATTCTTCCGTCATTGAGATATGAGTTTATTCCTCAAAAATAATGAAAAAGCTGATCTTGCTAAGCTGATCTTGCTATATTGTAACTATGATGCCACTCTGGTACACACATTAATTTGTCTTTGTTTTTTTGTACGTGCCACGGATTTATAATCTCTTGTGAACCTTGTGTTAATTATATACAATAATATAGCTTAGAACATTGTAGGTTTGTCATATAGTCATATTTTTGTTTATGCTTCCAGAGAGAGAAGTTGCGATTGAGTTCTTTGGTAGCCTGGCAGGTTCCAAGCTGATGGGTGTTAAGGACGGACTCAACCATGACCACCACAAAGATGGTAAAGGCGGTACCCACTGCAAGGTCTGCGATGGGGATAAACTACAGCAGGTGCTCAGGGCACTTAAAAAGTAAGTCAAGCACTAAAGTTAAAGGGGAGAAGTTCATGATAAAACCAGGTCTATAAATGTTAGACCAGGAGTTTACAACCTTGGATATCTATACCACTACGGGATCTTTTCAGGAACATCCTTTTGAATTGGGCCCCGGAATATATAGGGGGTTCGGTCTGACTCATTCAGCCAACAGCATATCCGTTTCTAGTCACCCTAATTCATTTTCTTTATCAAGGGCCATTCGTCATTTTATAATATCAATGGTGGGCCAAACAAGATTATCAACTTGCAACGGTCAAATATATGAATAAACTGATGAGGATCAGTAGGTGTAGCACCATGTTATATAATGCATGCTACATTGTACATAGTGTGTGCTGTAGTACTAACTATAGTAGTATTACACAGCAAATTTATTGTGTATAGTGTGTGCTGTAATACTAACTATATATACTAGTAGTATACAGCATATTTATTGTACATGTGTGGTGTGGTACTAACTATACTAGTAGTATACAGCATATTTATTGTGCATAGTGTGTGGTGTAGTACTAACTATAGTAGTATTACACAGCATATTTATTGTACATAGTGTGTGATGTACGTAGTACTAACTATACTAGTAGTATACAGCATATTTATTGTGCATAGTGTGTGGTGTAGTACTAACTATTAGTAGTATTACACTGCATATTTATTGTACATAGTGTGCGGTGTAGTACTATACTAGTAGTAGTATTATGCAACATATTTATTGTACATAGTGTGTACTGTAGTACTATACTAGTAGTATACTGCATACTTATTGTACATGGTGTATGCTGTAGTACTAACTAGTAGTATTATGTAGCATATTTATTGTGTATAGTGTGTGCTGTACTAACTAGTAAGTGGTATTACATAGCCTGCTTTAAACCATGCATGTGAAGAAATGTAAACCGCCATTATTTCACATATTTATTTTTCAGGGGTAAGCCAGTAGCGGCAGTGACGCTCAACAAGAGCAAACAGTCCCCCGACAAGCTCCGACACCTACGGCTGCTGACACCTTGCACACGCAGCCGCAAGGAAGAATTGCAAACATGGCACCATTTGCCGTCGTTCAAACACCCCGGACCAGTCTCCAACACGATAGCCCTTTTCACCCGGCCGCACCGACCTATACAGCGTCATTTCACCATTCACCCGGAGTGGGAGTAAAT
>JAODFY010228747.1:0-10415 GCA_027580055.1 Paracaudina chilensis | reverse complement strand
CCATGGTACCAAAAGGTCTGCAGATGCTAGGCTGAGAAAAGTAACTCTCAGTGTTAATAAATTATAGTTAATTAACATTGATATATTAGTAATGGGAATGTAATGTTAGTTTATATGACAAGGCAAAATATTCAGACAAAAATTAATCTGACAACACTTTCACAAATCTTTCTTTCGCAAAAAGGCTCTGAATTGTGGCTATTTTTTTTTTCATTTGTTATTACTACCAAGACTATCAGATTTACTGATTGGGCAACCAAAATGACAAAATTTAGGTTCGAAAACAGTTATCAAATTTTCCCTGTTGTTGGAGTATCATCTTTTGTAAATTTTGGGATGATTTGGGATGATGATGATGATTTGGAATAGAAAATTGGATATTGTACAGATAGATGCCTTAATCAGTAAACCTATTTTGAAACAAATAGCCAAAAAATTCAGGGCAAACAAAATGATAGGACCACCAAAATTTGACACAATCATTTGAAAATTCTAACACTGGGTTGGGTTCTGTGTATATATATAATGACAGAATTCTGTTCAGAGAGAATGAAAACTCTAACCATATAAAAAACGGTTTCTCAATCAGAATATTAGTAAGGATGCTGTGAATGTCAGGAATATAAAAAGGCATGTCTACATGTCTAAGTTTATATGCGGAAATTGTAAAATGACCAATGAACATTTGAAACAAGACATTACTTTATGATTTTACCTGAATGTTTTTTCTAATAAAGGAACAATATTTTGAACAATTGTATGATGTATTATTTCTAGCTATCACAAATGTACACCAATTCACTGGATAGCTTCATTTTAATGGGCACCACTTGGGTAAGAATCAGCAGAGCCCCATCAATAGATTTTAAATTTGTAATTGTCAACCTCAAGGTTCATGGGGTCACCTATAGTGAACTGTATTAGGCCAAGGCATGCATCAGCAATAAATACACACTAGAAATGTTGTTCAGTCTGGAAGGTTTTCAACTTCATTAGACCGGCGCCACTTGGGTAAGAATCAGCAGAGCCATTGATATCTTTTTGGACTCACACATGAGCCATTTCATTGCTCACGGGAGCAAAACAGCCTGGAGACCATCTTAAGTCACCCTTGCTGTGTTGTAGTATAGTAAGCTGGTAATGTTATTTTGTCTGTTGCTGTGTAGTATAGTAAGTTGGTAATGTTATTTTGTCTGTTGCTGTGTAGTATAGTAAGCTGGTAATGTTATTTTGTATGTTGCTGTGTAGTATAGTAAGCTGGTAATGTTATTTTGTCTGTTGCTGTGTGGTATAGTAAGCTGGTAATGGTATTTTGTATGTTGCTGTGTAGTATAGTAAGCTGGCAGTGTTATTTTGTCTGATGCTTGTTATCTACAGGTGTTGACCCATCATCATTTGTTGTCAGTAATCTAAAAGGACCATTGATGTGATTGAAATCATGATTGAGGTTTTTTAATTTTACTGGGAGTCGCACAATTCATCTATGTGGCAGACCATACAGTGTGCTAGGTGTATTGAGGGGATATACTGTCATGTTGGTGCACAATAAGACGTTATAAGCCCCGTCAAATTAACTCACTCAGGCTTACAACACCTCAGTATCAATGCAAAAAGGGCTTTTTGACCTGGGTTAACAATAACCCTCATAAACTGAGCCAATCGAGTAAGATGTGCTACAATAAAACTAAAGTTAAAAAAAAGAAGGTTAGTAAGAATTATTCCCCACAAGCAAGGGGGCTGCACTGCAACCTGTTTCTCTCTCACCAGACTTTTTCCGAGGTGAATACCTGCAGCCTCACCAAAGTCGTTACAGCTCAGATCAAGATCTGTCAAGGTCACGTTGTTCTTCAAACCTTCCGCTAAAATCTGTGCATCTTTGTCAGTTAAATGATTGGCTATAAAAGAGCGGAATGTCGTACAATGCACATATATCTCTCACATGGATACAAAACACATTTAAGGAAACAGTGTGAGAAGCTCAACGAAAATACTACAACAGGAAATAGAGATTTCACAATCACCGTTCCCTATTTTTCATATCACAAGATATAAGCAAAGGAGATGTTCCAAGATGTGGTTTGGCGGTAATATGGATGCCCTGAGTAACCATGACAACATGTAAGTCTGGATAAAGAAGTATTTATTATTAGAGGGGATTATATCATGAAGAAAACTCTTAATATTATTGATAACACTTGCATGGGTGGTTGAAATAACTAGGAAACTCCAGGATGGGATTCCTGGTTGTAGATTTTTTTAAACAATTACAAATTGATTTTTAGCTGCTTTGTATCACCCCACCTCCCCCACCCCCAAAATGCATCTCTACCAGTACCTTTTTTAAAATCACCAATTTTTTCTTTGAAAGTCTAGTGTTACAGATAAGATAAAATATGAGATTGTTAAATCTTACCTTTCAGGCATAATCTTTTCAGTGTGTAGTTTGTTTCCAGCATCGACCCAAAGGCTAATGTACCAGGTGAACCCATTAAATTGTTTGAAATGTCCTGAAGAGAGTAAACAATAAAACCAGCTATTCAATTAGCAGTTGGTGTATTTTCTGAACAAATGATAGGCAGTCATAGACTCTTGGATAGACTATAAGCTAGATGGTCACATTTCTTACATCCAGACATTCCCATAGGAACAGAGATAGCCATATCTGAGTATTTTGATTAACCCAATCAATGCAATTTTTATATATATTCATCACTGTTTTTAGTACTGGTTAAGTATAGAACTGGGTGCTGCTTATCCACTTTTTCTGACGGGCACAAAAATGTTTTTCGATGTAGTTTGCTCGTGTTTGGAGCTTTCATGAAGTGCTTTTGGTAATCATGCAAGGAAATCACACATAAATATTTGTTCAAAATAATTATTAACCAATGAGAAGATGAAGCAAATCAAACATATTAGATCAATCGTAAATCTTATCTATCTGGTATTTCGAGACGTATAACTGTTTTCACTTGTTCTGACTAGAGATGACCGATCCTAAAGAACTGTAAAATATGGCAACATTAACTGGAAATACCAGAGTGATCAGAATCCCAACGAACCCCCCAAACCACTACATTACCTCTCCATTAGGTTTATCCATTTGTTTATGTTTATTTTAAAATATCTAGCATAAGAAATATTCATGGAGTAAATTTGCTTGCCAAACATCTGTTGTCAAAAGAGATCTTGTCTCCAAATAGCAGTGTTGTTGTCGAGACCAGCACATCCGAATCCAAGACCGAGGCCAGGGGGTATAAGACCGAGACCAGGACCGGAAATCGAGACCGAGACAAAACCTCTATAGCATTAATGTGCAGAAGCTGATACTATTTACTAAATATAAATAAGTTTTTGGGCAATTCCTGTGAACAGTATATAAATTTGTATCCAGTATCAACTATCCAGTCCGTAAAGTTCAAAATTGCTGAAGATGACTTTGATAGTGTTGACTGGTGACAGTATCAGTGTCCTCCCAGTTCACAGAATGTTTTCGTTACACGTCCCCAAAGCCAAAGTCAATGTCACTCAAACTCTATCATTGATGACAAGGTTGCCAGATGGCATTTGCCAATGTGTTTATCAATTTGCACCAGTCAGTGCATATTGCATAGGCCGGTGAATAACCACTTACAAATTGAACCACGTTCGGATGTAACCACTAATAACTGAACCAATTTATAAGAACAAAAAATAATAACTGCTTTTATTAATTTCTCTTAATTTGGATTTCACAAGAGGTAAGTAAGCATTGCTGGTCTCGGTCCGAGACCGGCAAAGTTTCCGAGACCTCAGGTGTCCGAGACCAAGACCAAGACCGAGACCTCAGGGTGTCGAGGCCGAGACCGAGACCGGCAAAGACTGGTCTCGAGACCTCAATCACTGGAGGTGAGGTGATGCTTCCATGAAACTTTTTTTCAAATTCTGGAAGCACACTCGATACCCTTGGGGGTACGGTACTTTATTCAAATTGCTAAACAAATATAAAATCTAGTACCTTGCTAACTGAATCACCACTGCCAAAACTATTTTTGTTTATATGTGTCATCAAGATCTGGGGATGGTGTGTTTACATTCTTGACAGCCAGTGGCGTGAATTATTTACATGTTGCTCTCGCTGGGGATTCTATGGAGTTCAATTGTGGTCAGTGTGGCAGAGCTGGGACACCCCACAGTTATCTTTGATCTAGAGTGTTTTCAAGCACCATTTTAGAGGCAGTATCACAGCATGAACGCAATGGATATAACAACTGTGTTATTTGGGTCAGTTGTCGTGACAAATCCAGACGATTTTTTTTTATGGTTAGTTCTATAATTAATCACAACATTAATTATTCAATCCCGGTAATGATCAAGAATTAGTTCTTCATTAAATGAAATAAAAATGAAGGTTTTGCAAGTCCAAATGTTCACATCGTTTATAACCTCTTCGCTTTGTGAAAAATTATCATTCCAGCTCTCACCTGACAATGGCAAATTTGGATAATCTGGACCACAAGTAGCAAAATTACAGGGCCCCTAATAAGCCTGTTATCGGTTCAAACTAGGCACGCGTAAATCTGCTACATCAGTGTCGTGATTAAGTGAAAACAGTATCGAAAGATCGTACACACAGCTCGTAAATTGATATTGTTTGTAAAATGTTGAATCAACCTAGTTTGCTAAAAAAAAAAAAAAATAGAATCATAAGGAAAGATAGACAGTTTGGATTTCCGTTTGTATCATGTCAATGTGGTGAAATAATTCCCTGATTCCTTAATTTCTTACAGAACATGACATATCCTACAATATAGAGTCATTTTGTAGCGTGTAATTATTGTACATGTGTAGGCCTTGTAATTCGTACCCTTTTTGATTACCCACAATGCATTGCACTCAACAACCGTGAACAGGTTTATTGACCCGGACTTGGACCGAAGCCCCCCCCCCCCCTCCCCCCTCCGTCACTCTCTCAGACCTGCTTCCATGCACAACTACCCGGCGGCGCAACAGACCATTATTTATAATATTATCAATGGTGTAACAATATATTTCCATAACATTATATATTTCCATTATTTAGTGTAATTCATTGAGTAATGTTTTTAAGAATGTTTCCATTTATTTTAGCCATGGAATGCAGCGATTGACAGAAAAGTATTTAGGACCGAGTCCCGATCGAAACCCGGGTCTGAGCATGACCCAGGTGCAGGAGATGCATTGACAACCGATTCATCGAGACCGGGGTCTGAGGATGACCAAGGCGCTCACATCTTTGATTTACGAGCAAAGAATCTTTGAATGGCGTCTTGGCATTCTTCCGATTTCATGAGTTCTGAGAGAACTTCCGCCTCTCTCTCGAATTGCATGTGAAGTATGTCTCGCTCGGAGCTTCGGCAAAGTTTCTTCGCCGCCTGTAATGTCTAAAGAGATTTTAAAAAAAAGTTTAAAATAAATGATATACTCGAACCCCGGCCGAGTGAAACCAAGATATAACTAGAGCACCAATGGTGCTCATACCAGGCATATCGGTACAACATTGCCTAATAACTAACAACCTATACATCGGAGAATCATGGCGAGGAAATTGTATAATTCCAATGTATCATTTCATGTATCCATATGATCATTTTAAACAACATAATTTAGCCATTTTAGTGGAGTCTTTTCGGTACTTTTCCATAGCGAACCCAGGGATCCACTGACCCAAGATCCATTAAGGTATGGATTGGCCACTACTGTAAAGAACACTGTGATAGGTTTATTTAAAGATAGATAGATGGATGGATGGATTTATGGATATATAAATAGAAAGATGCAGCACGATCAAAATAGCCCACACCAGTATATTGCGATTACAAACAATGGAACTTGCTGCTGCCTTAAATGGAACATTCTACATCTTCCTAACGTTATATGCGCAGCCATGTCTCATGGTGATGCATAAGAAACTCCCAGGCCTACAACCGAATACAACTTATATATTTATGTTTTTTTTTTACGCTTGGAATTATTTTGATAATCACATAATATATGGATTAAGATGACATTGAGACATGTAGGCCTACTCCTGCCCAAAATATGGTTTCAAATTTCATTTCCACCTAAAAGGTTACCAGGAATTACATAGAGGTCCGTATACATCCGTATCCGTGTCCGTCCTGTTCATGCATTATTTAATTCAATGTTCATGTACTATTTAGTTAAAATCAATGTTTTATGCATGTATTTTGTCCCCCCCCCCCAAAAAAAAAATGCCCAACGTGTTTCTAATCTTAAAGGGGATGTACGGCTATATAATTCAGATAATTCAGATGTGTTTTGCCAGTCAGGCAAAATATAACGCAGTGGAAAATACTTTGTCATTTCTGAGTGATGGTTAAAAACGTACAAAATTCGCCTTTCCGGGCGCATTTCCAGACATGGCCAGACATTTCCAGACACGTTATATACAGATCATTCAGTTCATTTTACTAAATTCCGAGTATTTTTTTTTTTACTAATTTCGAATAGAATATACATTCACCATTATCCAGGGTATTACAAGGTATTTCCCACTGCGTTATTACGATGAATGAGTTCTTGTCGCCATCAGAATCTCATGTGACAGTTATTCGCCTTTTCGTACCTTCCTCGGTAAAGCTGCAAACTTGGTCGCCCTCTTCTGAACTTCCGTTTGGAAGGAACCGACCGGAAACACGTCACTGACTAATCTGCATTCCTTCGCTTCCTTCGCACTTAATTTTCTTCCAAAGTACAAGACCTCACTTGCCTATAGACGAATATATGGATAATAATGAGCTTCATACTGTAAATACAAGTAATACAGTCTGTAGGCCTACGTGGTTATTTACATATTATATTCAGCTCACCAATGCATGATCACAAGCAATTCACTCTAGTTCAATTATTATTTGCAACAAGCAATTCACTATAATTATTATTTGCGACATAACAATGTTAATATGTCGAGATTCGTGGATATGCACACAATGAAAGTTCGTCGATGCTTATTGTCAGACTTTCACAGGCTTTGTTATAAATTGATACTTTTAACCATTAATTACTTATATGATTCTTTACTCGTTAAGTAAGATAGGTCATATAAGCATACTATAGGAAGAGCCAAAGATAATCTGTGGTTTGAATTAATACAATTTATAACGATGGAAAAAGCACTGTCTCGGAGCATCTACCGGGCGTTATATCAGACATGTTATCGCTATACCTGTATTTACCTTAGAAGGTCCCATAATTTTGGAAAAAGTGTAAGAGGAACACGCTTCCGCACACAGGCCGAGAGCTGTAAACGGTGTAACAAAGGTTGCCTGGATGGGGAAATAAATATATAAAATATAGATCATTGATCATGGTCAAAATTTGTATATTTTAGCGCTGTAAAATTAGTCCATTAATTCCATTATACATGGTTATAGCTTAGTCCACTTATTCCATTATACATGGTTAAAGCTCAGTCCACTAATTCCATTATACATGGTTATAGCTCAGTCCACTAATTCCATTATACATGGTTATAGCTCAGCCCATTAATTCCATTATACATGGCTATAGCTCAGTCCATTAATTCCATTATACATGGCTATAGCACAGTCCAGTAATTCCATTATACATGGTTATTCTCAGTCCATTAATTCCATTATACATGGTTATAGCTCAGTCCATTAATTCCATTATACATGGTTATAGCTCAGTCCATTCATTCCATTATACATGGTTATAGCTCAGTCCATTAATTCCATTACACATGGTTATATCTCAGTCCATTTATTCCATTACACATGGTTATAGCTCAGTCCATTAATTCCATTATACATGGTTATAGCTCAGTCCACTAATTCCATTATACATGGTTATAGCTCAGTCCATTAATTCCATTATACATGGTTATATCTCAGTCCATTAATTCCAATATACATGGTTATATCTCAGTCCACTAATTCCATTATCTATGGTTATAGCTCATGCAGTCCATTAATTCCATTATACATGGTTATAGCACAGTCCATTAATTCCATTATACATGGTTATAGCTCATTCCATTAATTCCATTATACATGGCTATAGCTCAGTCCACTAATTCCATTATACATGGCTATAGCTCAGTCCACTAATTCCATTATACATGGTTATAGCTCAGTCCATTAATTCCATTATACATGGCTATAGCTCAGTCTATTCATTTCATTATACATGGTTATAGCTCAGTCCACTTATTCCATTATACATGGTTATAGCTCAGTCCACTAATTCCATTATACATGGTTATAGCTCAGTCCACTAATTCCATTATACATGGTTATAGCTCAGTCCATTAATTCTATTATACATGGTTATAGCTCAGTCCATCAATTCCATTATACATGGTTATAGCTCAGTCCATTAATTCCATTATACATATTTATAGTGGCTGATCCAGGAAAACACCTCATACAACTACAGCCCAAAATATATAAACCGCAAGCCCCCATCCCAGTATCTATTCGAATAGTTCGCTGTCAAAGTCATATTGCACTCACTGCCTCACTTAATAAATACTCAGTAGTCTAATACGGCGGGATTTTCGATTTTCAATCGACGACAGTAGGCTTGTCCAATTCTCTCGCGTTATGAACACGAACATTAAACAACGTACCCAGCAAAAGATGCAGTTTGAGAGTTTGTTCATACCGGTATATGCTCACTATAATGCATATACACATAAATGCATGTTGGTCAAATGTATTCAGCAAATAATTCAATACAAATACCAGTATGAAGCAGACCAGACATACCGCCCACTCATTAATATTCATGGTATAATCACCAAACTTAACAGGCATCATGTACTCATTAAGGCCAACATATACTGCATACCAAGTATGATGTCATTCCAACTTTTCCTCCTTGAGATATCGTGTTAACAAATTCAAGCGTCACACATCAAGATGCAACTTTGAGCCCCTTATCAAATCATACCTAAATAAATACATTTTAAACAGTTGTGTTAAATTAAAGGTGGGGGAGCTAGCAGCAAAACTTGCCAAAAGTAAGATTCCAATGAGGTTAATTTGCCATGTTGTATCAACTTTGAATGATGTTATATACATCACAACAGGAAAACGTTTCCCTTATGTACAAAACTAATAACTCGGTGTATTTTCGGCTGGTATTTTGCGAGACACCCGAAAGTCACATAACTTTGATGCGCGCTCCCCCACCTCGAATATCGAACAGACGGAGCAGTCCTTTAGGACTGGGAGGCTTACTGTGTCTGATGCATATACTACGTCTGCGAGTGCGAGCCCCGTGACAGCAACCCCTATAGCTGGCCCATTAACGGCCATAATCAACTGCTTGGGAAAGTCAATCAGAGACTTCACGTACTCCCTGAAACAAGAACACATGTGAATCAATGTAAAGACGAATATCGTGAAGACAGGACAGTCCATTAGTATCTGCTAACCTGTTACCTTACGATACCTTCCAAAACCTGACACAATAAATATTAGAGGATGGTGTATCCGCGAGGAAAATAATCACACAATGACACAAGGAAATACAATACACAGCTGTTATAATGAAACGTCTGATCTATTCGATGGTATATCACAAGTGGTGAATCTACGTATAATAGACGGTGGTAAAGACAGTAACCTTGGGGTCAAGATGAGCAATGCATTCAGGCACTTAGGCTTTGATGATCAGCCGTGTACAATATATATATGTGATTGGTTAATACTAATCTACAAGAGATGCATATATAATAATTGGTGTTTTATTCTGCATATTATTTTGCATATTCTAGATATTACCTAAAAAAATACATAACACAAAAACAGTCTACAAAGTTCAGACGAAGCTTTAAATGCATTGGTTTTAGATGAAAGTATTACGGAACCTGGTATACCTTTACTCAGCGTTGGCACATTGCTAAGGCCAATCGACGGAAGTAATGGTTCCATGTGGAAATCACGGAATTTAGTCATTTTAGTGTAACTTTGAATTTACCAGATCTCAGTCTTCGGTGGCGGAACTAGGGAATGGGTCATTTATCAACCAGTAATTTTTTTCTCCATCATGTGCACGAATATAATACCGTAACCGTAATTTTTAACTAGTAAAATTACCTACGCCAATTATGATAAGCACCACAAACGTAGGCAGAAAATTCCATTATTAAATCTTTGGCACTAATCGGCCAGGATTCGACCCCCTCATCCCCCACGAGGCCAGACAGTCGTTATTAAGTTCCAATTTGTCTCAAATTTGTCCCATCTGGCGCCATCACTTCAGGCCCGTAGCCTGGTGACGTAGCTAATGGGGCAAAATATTTTGCAGGAGGCCAAAATATGTTTCAGCAGAGGGATGCATTTTTGGAGTCCTCGAATTTTTGGGCGATTTTATTCGTGGGCGACGACCCCCCCCCCCCCCCCCCCCCC
>JAODFY010228636.1:0-10415 GCA_027580055.1 Paracaudina chilensis | reverse complement strand
TCTACAAAGTTTGTACTTTCACTTATGCTCTTTCAGATGCAATCAAAATCAAAGTCACTAGAATTGAGAAAACGAAAAAGCAGCCACAACATTTTAGGGACTATTTGCCAGAGGGGTGACATTAGTAACATGAACTTTTACATTTCCAACATAAAATTTTACATAAGCAGCCTCTATTATAACAAAAGCGGCCTAAACGCTTAGCACGTTTAGCACGTTTGGCCTTTCGGCGTTCCATATTTTACCGATTAAAACATTGATTTTGACATTTTCGGGCGTATTTCGGCATTTGGTTTACCAAAAATATATTGAGATATAGGACGTAAAATCTTAACAGAAGACCATCACATAATACATGTGGTTGAGCTACCGCCACTAATCTGCACACTGAATGACTCAAGTAAGGTCATCATGGGTTTATATTCATCCAGGCAAGAGACTATAGCATTCATCATTAACAGTGTCCACGGATAAAATTCAAGGTCGAAGATCACCATTCTCGAATAATACATTAAGCAGAATATGCAAGAAAGTTACCAAGACAATGTGTTTAAAAATTGAACAATTTTTGGGTTATTTATATATTCCAGGCTATTGGCCGGTGGATCCAGCAGATTCTCATCCAGTACATCAGTAGTTACTGATGTACGATTCATAACACACACCAGTAATTACTGGTGTATGTTAACATTTCGCCTAACACCCTAACCCTAACATGTGTCATAACATGTGTTATCGTGTTATACAGTTTCCTCAGTAGTTACTGAGTATCCCATGCGTATCGGGTGGTTCAATGCAAAGTCAATACCTCGGGTCCACAGCAGTAATGTATGTACAGTTCTAGCTCCTCCTAGGGTTCACTGAAATAAGTTTCAGATCCAATCGACGGCTAACAGTAATTCTCGAGCCAGAGCCAAGCTCGACATACGAAGGCCAAGGACCCCGTATTTTTATAGTTTTTATATATTATATTTGTATATTTAAGTATTTTTCTACTTACTGTCTTCTGCGTTGTAATTATCACGACAAAATACGTAGCTCCTTGTACTGGCAAATAAACACATTCTCTCTGCTTTGCGATTACACCGTAGTACACTTTAGCACACGTCTTTCAGAAGCCGTAATTCTGTATATCACGTCGCTCTGGGAAGCCCAGATCATTCCTTCTTTCAGCTTTTTAATACACATTTATAGCTTCCAGAAAGGTCCATTGTGCACTAGATCTGATATGACACATTTCTATATAAAAGTCGAGGACATTAGTAGAACATTCCTGACGGTATTTGTACAAAATGACATTTTCGTTTCCATTCAATAACATCTATTTACTGAGTGCATAAAGGCCGATGTCACCGAACAATAGTTAACATACCGGTATTAATTTTGTTTTAACATTTTATATTGATCAATAGTTTTATTGCCATAGAGTGTATTCTACACAATGCGAGTGAGGCTGCCTAGAAATAAAAACGAAACATTTAGCTGAATGTGTTGATAGTCAGTTGTTATTTAAATCATGGACTCTGTTAGAAAATCATGCTAGGTTCCCGTGGTTTCCAAACCAAAGATTCACCTATTACCGTATATGACAATATAATATAATGTTATGATATCTATAAAATTGTAGTTTATACAACAAAGAAGGTTTGACATATCGCACGAGCGCCCTCTCCTTTAATAGACTGTAAAGAATTTCAAAGGGTTTTCAAGTACGCACATTTTGTATTGATAGAAACATCATTTTTTTAGCGTACCGGAGGGGCAGTTTCTACAAAGGACTGGAAGACACGCCACATCCCAGACTTATGCTGCTCTCCTTGGCTCACCTACATTGGAAATTGGTATGCCACCATTTTCTTGTGTGTCATGCATGGGAGGGTCGTGTGGGCAAACACAGCCTTTGTAGGAGGGCTGCATAATTGCCCCTGGGAATTCTTAAACTGTAATGCATAAAATATGTATTTATTTTATAATATGGAAATGCGCGCATTACAAATAGTCTTTAATCTGTCCTACCACTACACTACATTCTCCACATAAATAGATTGGATAGGTTACATACAAATATAAATGACTCAGTGTGTGCTTATAAACACATACACAACAAAATAATTATTGTCTGCCCCTCCCTTTTGACGCCAATTGCGTCTCCCACTACCTACTAATTACTGGCCATATATAATGACCTTATCATCCGTATTTGATAAGCGTGCGTTAACAGTGTAGAACACACTATTACGCAGCACAACCTCATTTGCACGTGACACTTTTTTTTACTAAACTTAGTCAACTGATATTTCACTTTTCCGAGAATATTTTCTTCGAATTCCTAACAGTTTATTCCAGGACAAGATAACGTTCACCATGATTTTATCGTATAATATAGTGGCCGGTATTGGCAAACTAGCTAACCATGCCTACCGATGCCGCATATCTCGGGTTTGTGAAATTAAAATGTAGATCACTTAAAAACATCCCCAAGTTTTTTCAATTGTAATTTCAACTGCTGTATCCCCACAAACATCCCCATAAAATTATTGACCACGTGGCCATGTGTTGCCTACCACATATCTACTCATTTGACCTTTAATAACCACCATTCTTTTACGGGCTAGCTATTGGTGTGTAATATTTGGTTTGATTGATTTTGTTTCTTCACGTGCATATATACATTGTGAAAGGAAGTCTCCTAAAAAGTGAAAATCGGTTTGACAAATAAGGACACTCCATGCAAAAACAAAAGAGAAAGAAAATATTTACATATGTATAAATAAATCGATATTGTTATTCAATGGAGTAATCTGAAATTATTTTCTGAATTAAATATTATTGACTGTTCTGCTCGGCATTATAGATTTAAAATTAAGATGGTACTGTATTTACATTGCTATTATCGTATCATGGGTATAATATCAATAAAAAAATCTTGCAATGCTTATTTAATTAAGTTTGTCGCAATTATTTCTTCAGTTAAATTTCTTCTGTTAAATTCCTTCTGAGCGATATACAAGAAAATGTAACCCTTATCTAAGCGAGAATCAACTGTATAAATGATATCCCAAAATGTAATGCTTATTGATAGTGTAATGAATTGTTTTCGTAGTAATGGTATCAACCTTGTTTGTTTGCATATTTAAAAGTAAATGGTATCGACCTTATTGTGTTTGCGTATTTGTATGGTAAATGGTATTGATCTTAACATATTTGCTTACGTAATAGTAATGGTTTTGCCTTTGGTCTGTGGTACATAAGTGAGTACCGACCACATGGCCAGGTCTTTTACTTCTGGCCACAGTCAAGCAGTATACGTCCGGCCACCGCTACAATAGTATCAGTAGTAGTATCACCATTATTATTAGTATCACCATACACTTGTACATTGTGAGTGTAGCAACCTGTTTTTGTAGTGTTCCTGTATTCTAAACCCAAAGAGTTTCCACGGAGATGGAGATAAAGATGGAGACGAGATAGAGATGTAAAATTGAGATAATAAATCCGTGCAATATCCTCGCAGTTGAGACTCAAGGCGTTTATTTCAGGATTCTACTCAACTTAATCTAAACTACGATTCTTTATTTTCATTTATTCGTTAAAAAGGTTAGTTGTTACAACGGACCGTTTTTTATTTTCATTTATTTGAACGGTATATTTTTATTTATTCGTTAATATTCGTTTATTCGTTCAATTTTCATTTATTCGTTCAAAAGGTTAGTTGTTAAAACAGTACGGTTTTTTATTTTTCATTTATTCGTTAAAAAGGTAAGTTGTTAAAACAGTACGTTATTTACATTCAACTGTTACAACTGTTACGGATCTCCCCCAGTACCAGCCTTTCTTCATCGGATTCCTCCACATCTCCCGCCATACCGCCTAGACCCCACGATGAAGAACCCCATGATGAAAAACTAATTTACAATTCGTTACTTGTTTTACCTTTATTTCTATTTTATGGTACGCCTTTAAAAAACACGTTGCTACCGTCTAGGAATTTGTTCTTGGCGGGAAAAAGTTTTCATTTAAGTTGATTGGTCAATTTCTATTTTATGACACGCCTCCTTTAAAAAACACGTGCGCCACCGTTTAGGAATTTTGCGGGAAAAAGTTTTCATTTAAGTTGATTGGTCAGAAATTTTATGACACGCCTCATTTCAAAAACACGTGCGCCACCGCCTAGGAATTTGTTCTTGGCGGGAAAAAGTTTTCCTTTAAGTTGATTGGTCAGTTTCTATTTTATGACACGCCTCAATGATAGTTCGTATGGATCGGACGAAGAGAACAATTTTCAAGAAGTTGCAAGTGTAGTAAGATACAGTAGCAAACATGCAAAGACATGAATTACAAGAACATTTAAGGGATTGGGGGGAAGAATTTTTTTGAAAGGAAATTTCGGAGGAACGAGCTAGAGAGTTCGATCGTACTGTGATGTTTGAAGGCGAGGAAGAATTCGAAGAAACCGATGCGATATGATTAAAAATAAAAAAAGTTAATTCGCTAAAATAAAGAGTAAAACGACAGTGTATTATGAATTTAGCGCTGAGCAAGTTGATTTCATTGTGGAATGTTTTTTATTGTCAGTTATTCGCTAAAACGGCTAGTTGCGTTTATTTTCCTTTTTATTTGTTAGAACGGTAAGTTATTAAAACAGTACGTTTTTTATTCATTAAAACGGTAAGTTTTTCATTTTTATTTATTCATTAAAACGTTCTTTATTCTTTATTTTCATTTATTCGTTAAAAAGGTTCGTTGTTAAAACGGAACGTTTTTTATTTTCATTTATTTGAACGGTATATTTATTCGTTAAAACGGTAAGTTTGTTAAAACAGTACGTTTTTTTATTTTTCATTTATCGTTAAAAAGGTAAGTTGTTAAAACAGTACGTTTTTTACATTCAACTGAGTCGAAAAAGTAAGTTTTTTTCACCCCCGAGATTTTCTTCAACGGATCTCCCCCAGTACCAACCAGCCTTTCTTTATCGGATTCCTCCACATCTCCCGCCCTACCGCCTAGACTCCACGATGAATTTTTTTTTATTAATTTCATTATTTATAACTAATTTACAATTCGTTACTTGTTTTACCTTTATTTCATTTTTTATTTATAACTAATTTGGTTATAACTTGTTTGGTTAGCTGATTGGTCAGTTTCTATTTTATGGTACGCCTTCTTTAAAAAAACACGTGCGCCACCGTCTAGGAATTTGTTCTTGGCGGGAAAAGTTTTCATTTAAGTTGATTGGTCAGAAATTCTATTTTATGACACGCCTCATTTCAAAAAGCACGTGCATCACCATTTGGAAAGTTTTGATTTGGGCGGGGCAAAAGTTTTCATGTTTGCTGATTGGTCAAGTTCTCCCCAAATGATATCTGCAGACGGGTGGTCTGCTAAGTTACAAACAGGTGTAGACAGAGAAATCGTAGTATAGACAAAGAAGTTAGTATAGATATGCGCGATCATGTTCGGACATGTCAGTTATCTTGATCTTCTTCAGCTCATCCCCATCTGTCTGCAGGAAACAATACCATACACCATACATCATACACCATACATACACCATACATACACCATACATCATACACCATACCATACACCATACATCATACACCTTTGCGCCGCAAGAAATTCAACATTTTGTTACCATTTTCGCTATGGATTTAACTTTTATTCTGTCGATGCTTAACTTCAATTTTTCCCGCCAACAAAAATTAGGGGGGGAACAAAGACAGTTCACACATCATGAACTTGCACAAACGTTGAGCAGGGGGGAGCCAAAGAAAGTGAACTGCTTAAAAAAAACCTGGTTTCGTAGTAATTTCCTCACAACCATCATACACCTTTGCGCCGCAAGAAATTCAACATTTTGTTACCATTTTCGCTATGGATTTTTTTAGAAAGGAATTTGAAGAAGAAGCGAGATTGAACACTTTACCAAAGTATTTAACAGAAGACATGGTGTCAAACACGTCTTTAACATTAAAAGTTTATATTTTTATAGTGGGTGTTACGAGTATGATAGTTCGTATGGATCGGACGAAGAGAAATTTTTTAAAGAAGTTGCAAGTGTAGTAAGATACAGTAGCAGACATTTAAACATGAATTACAAGAACATTTAAGGGATTGGATTGGGGGGAAGAGTTTTTTCGAAGGGAAATTTCGGAGGAACGAGCTAGAGAGTTCGATCGTACGGGAACGACTGTGATGTTTGAAGGCGAGGTAGAATTCGAAGAAACCGATGCGATATGACAAAGATGCGATAAAAAAATTCGCTAAAATAAAGAGTAGATCGACAGTGAGCAAGTTTTCTATTGGTCAGTTTCTATTTTATGACACGCCTCATTTCAAAAAGCACGTGCGCCACCGCCTAGGATTTTTTTCTTGGCGGGAAGAGTTCATTTAAGCTGATTGGTCAGTTTCTATTTTATGACACGCCTCACTTCAAAAACACGTGCGCCACCGCCTAGGAATTTGTTCTTGGCGGGAAGAGTTTTCATTTAAGTTGATTGGTCAGTTTCTATTTTATGACACACCTCATTTCAAAAAGCACTTTGGAAAGTTTTGATTTGGGCGGGGCAAAAGTTTTCATGTTTGCTGATTGGTCAAGTTCTCCCCAAATGATATCTGCAGACGGGTGGTCTGCTAAGTTACAAACAGGTGTAGACAGAGAAATCGTAGTATAGACAAAGAAGTTAGTATAGATATGCGCGATCATGTTCGGACATGTCAGTTATCTTGATCTTCTTCAGCTCATCCCCATCTGTCTGCAGGAAACAATACCATACACCATACATCATACACCATACATACACCATACATACACCATACATCATACACCATACCATACACCATACATCATACACCTTTGCGCCGCAAGAAATTCAACATTTTGTTACCATTTTCGCTATGGATTTAACTTTTATTCTGTCGATGCTTAACTTCAATTTTTCCCGCCAACAAAAATTAGGGGGGGAACAAAGACAGTTCACACATCATGAACTTGCACAAACGTTGAGCAGGGGGGAGCCAAAGAAAGTGAACTGCTTAAAAAAAACCTGGTTTCGTAGTAATTTCCTCACGACCATCATACACCTTTGCGCCGCAAGAAATTCAACATTTTGTTACCATTTTCGCTATGGATTTTATCAGAAAGTTTAGGGAAGAAGTAGCGAGATTGAACACTACTTTACCAAAGTATTTAACAGAAGACATGGTGTCGGACGAAGAGAACAAGTTGCAAGTGGAGTAAGATACAGTTGCAGACATTTAAAGATGCAAAGACATGAATTACAAGAACATTTAAGGGATTGGGGGGAAGAATTTTTTCGAAGGGAAATTTCGGAGGAACGAGCTAGAGAGTTCGATCGTACGGGAACGACTGATGTTTGAAGGAGAGGTAGAATTCGAAGAAACCGATGCGATATGACAAAGATGCGATAAAAAAAGATTAACATAGTTAATTCGCTAATTCGCTAATTCGCTACTAGTAGATCGACAGTGAATATGAATTTAGCGCTGAGCAAGTTGATTTCATTGCGGAATGTTTTTTTATTGTCAGTTATTCGTTAAAACGGCTAGTTGTTAAAACGGAACGAACGTTTTTTTTTTCCTTTTATTTCATTAAAACGGTAAGTTCTTTATTTTCATTTATTCGTAAAAAGGTTAGTTGTTAAAACAACGTTTTCATTTATTTGAACGGTATATTTTTATTTATTCGTTAAAACGGTAAGTTGTTAAAACGGTACGTTTTTGATTTATATTTATATTTATAACTAATTTACAATTCGTTACTTGTTTTACCCCCCAAACCTTTATTTATTATGTTGTATTTTAAATTCTCCAAGGTAAAAAACAACGCACTTTATCAAAAGTTTACCTGCAATAGTCATGTGTCCATTGATCTGTCATTGGCAGTTGACAAAAACGACACTGAGCAAATAACTCTTACTTCGTCTTCATCAGGTGTATAATTGGATGGTGACCGTGGCAGTGTGTCTGCGGTACTTACTTGCTTCCTAAATCTTTGAATCCGCGGAGGTAATTCACTCAGAAAGTGTTCAGGTGCGGATGATATGCCAAAAGGTATGAATGAGTAACGTCCACTGTTGGCGTCCAATATCTGTCCCAGTATTTTTGGTCAACTGCTGGCAGAGGATCTCTCTACTCACTCTCATGTTTTTCTACACAAATTCTCACCTTGTCATTGGCCTTCGGGACGACTACTATTTCTGCACACCATTCTTTCTCCATTTTCCCCAGACCTTCAAGTAGCTTGGGGAATTCAACTTTGAAGTCTACCAGGTAAAGTTTATCTATGGCTCGTGGTAGGCGTTCTGGACGACGTGGTAGGCTGTCATGTGTTTTTACTATGGGGATAGATGCCCCACATACTTTAAATTTACTTTCCAGTTATTGAACAACTGGGTGTTGTTCATTTGGTGTCGGTTCTCGAACCTCGATTTCCTGAACATCTCTGCTGCGGCCTATTCTACCACAATTATTAAATTTTTGTGTTTTTGCTGGGCAATTTTCCCACATAGAGTACACATATTTGGTTTTGAGGAGTTTTGTTTGCCACTATGAACAGCATCTATGTTCAATGGCGCCCCCGTGTTTGGCACTTTTTACGTGACGAGAAACAGAAACCCCCCACAACGCAGCGCCTATCGTGACGCGAAAGTGTCACGAACCCTAAGGACAACAGAACCAAAACAATAATCACTATAGACCGGCCCCACAAAACTAACAACAAAACCCCCTCCAACCCATTACTATATAACGACCACACAACCAAATGAAGAAAGTTTTCAAGTTATTTGCAAGGCCTAGAAAGTGTCATTTCCGGCGATCTAAGAGGTATATGTAGCAAATTTTCTCCCCACGCGCCAACCGATGGTGGCGCTCCGCTTAAATGGTGTCACACATTTCGACTTTTCCACTTTCGCCCGCAAGGTTTGTGGAGAAAACATATTTATAAAAAATGGGTAATGGGCCCTGGTCCACATAAACAGCTCAAGACTGATTGAACAACTATATAACAAAAGTAGCCCCTTGTAGAAATAATTAACTATTTATATTGTCTTCCAGCTGTACAATATGCTGGTGCATGTGACAGTGAACCTATGTAGCACTGTGTCCAAAATATATCTAATGTACCCTTTTTTTGCGTGTAAATTTGTAAAACATACAACTAGCGTAGGCCTACTAGACCTGAGAAGTGCCATTTTCCGGTAATCTGGAAGGCATTTTTGGCCAAAATTTCGTCGCTACGCTACGCGACAACCGATGAGGCGCTCCACTTAGATCTTAGATCACAGCCCCCTCCCCCATGAAATCATTGTGCCCCTCAAAATTTAAGATTGGCCATGCCCCTGCCCAAAGGACACAAATTAATAATACCGTTTTGGAACGGGCCCCCCATCCATCACAAAGCATTTCAGTCTGGGGATTCGCAGACTTGCCTCGCCCCCCACGCCCCACCCCACCGTGAGAAATCCTGTGCACGCCACTGAACTGGACGTTCATTGTTAAACTATATTTGTTCTGAGGTTCACTACTGTTGGAGAGCTATGTTTTATCTAAGGGGATTTAATACACGGGTAATAAGTTTAAGACCTTATAGCCTGTACCGTAGTGTGTGGCATGGATTTCCCTGAACTCCTGTCTGGTGTGTGTTTAATAAGGCTGTATACACATTTCATAACATTAATATGGAAATAATGACATCATAGTGAAATAACTTATAATATTAGCTACATGTGGGGGGTGGGGGAAATCCCACAGCTGCCGCCTTTTTCCTATGCCTATATATATATATATATATATTGTATCTTGATGTATTATCACCATAATTGTTGGGCAATACAGCCTGTAAGGTACTGTCAGAGTTTGAACAGCAAAAAATAAACCCTTAGTGCAATGTGTTCTTCATTCAGTACAGTTAGTGCAATGTGTTCTTTATTCAGTACAGTTAGTGCAATGTGTTCTTCATTCAGTACAGTTAGTGCAATGTGTTCTTCATTCAGTACAGTTAGTGCAATGTGTTCTTCATTCAAAACACTTTGTCAACGACTCTATTCATCTTAACAACACTCGATAGCTTGAATTGACGCTTATATACAGGTTTTGTGCGTTTTATTGTGTGAGGAATTATATGCATAAACCGGCAATCGTCAATATATATAATACACTTGCATTTTTAAATAGGCCAAATGTGATATATGACAATTTACATTAACCCAGATAGCAATTTAAGCTGGAATAATTTGCCGTTATTTTCTGCCGTTTTTAATCCAAGTCTGACAGTAAGCCATTTCATGTTAGATAGTATACAAATAATGATGGTATTAAGTGCAATAGTGCAAATATTTCATTCGTTGAAAGATGGAATGTTCCATTCAACGAGGCGCAGCCGAGTTGAATGG
>JAODFY010228525.1:0-10415 GCA_027580055.1 Paracaudina chilensis | reverse complement strand
TTTCACCTTCAATTTATACATTGATGTCACAATGGTTTATGTTCAAATGTATTGAATGAAGAAGGGCGAAATAATTATTCGTATTTGGCCACGTCGATGAACTTAGATTTGTTTTTCTTGCAAGGAGCCTTTAACATAGCGACCTGTCTAGTTGTCGCAGGCACAACGTAAATGAGTCTAGCGCCATCGATTTGAAATATTCGCGATTACGTTTAATTAAAAATTAGACATTGGCACATGTGAAAAAAAATAGTGTGCAACTTTATATGTGACGTTATCAAAATATTTGCAATTTTAATAACAAGCAGTGACGAACTAAGCTGAGATGGAAAGCATATATTTAGGAAACGATAAGGGAAGGATTCACCTGCAAGACAGTTTAAAAAAAAAACTTTTCTATCTATATAACAAAAGGTATATTATCACAGTGTTAATAAGCTCAAACATTATTCTTTTAGTTAAACAAAACCTATATACCATATATCGGTTCCGTTTATATTTTATTAAAGTGTTGTTATTTTTTGTACTAAAAAGATAAAACAAATAAATCATCCGACAATATATGATTACAAATTAAAACCCTATGAACACTTTTTACCTGAATAGAATATTGTGTTAGCGTGTTATCATTACAATTCTTCCCATATTCTTACAAAGACGTAAGCTTGTGTGTTATGTGTTGGACAAATAAGCAGAAAAATGCGTAGAAACTGGATATAGAGCCGGTCAATAACACCTCGTTTGTGATTTGGAAACACATCAATGAAATAATAACACGCCCACGGCATTTGACAATGAATAAGAACGGTGGACCAATAAAATATGTTTAGTAAATAATAAATCAATGTATTAGAACTGAATTGCATGAAGAGCTATCTTTCGTTTTCATTTTTGTCTCCGTACTCCTTTGTTATGTTGCAGAAAAACACTTGATGTTCTATTCAAAAGTATATAATGCTTTTTGCTGCATCAATTTTGTTGAGTGTTTTCTCTTAAAGTATTTTTTCCTGGTTACACATTTCGTGGGAAAATGTCTTCTCTATATAAAATTTCTTCTTCATAATTTGTGTATACTGTTATCACAACATAATGCAACGAAAAGTTTCCGAACTATGACGTTTATACTACAGGTAATATTGTATACCAGTTATATTTGCATTAAACATGCTATGAACTGAAAAGTGTATTAGATTTTTCATTTCTAGTACTCAATTTTTTTTCTGTTAAATTCATATATATCCTTCACATTTTCGAGTGCATAAAAGAGTGGCGATATTATTAAAAATATTAAAAACTATGTTTTGAAAAATGACCAAAGTTAACGAATATAAATCACCATCACTTATGTAATCGATGTGCATCAACTACGTTTACTATAGACACCTATGCAAGGGTATACATGATGGATACATTGTTTTAAACATGCAAGTCATCATAAAACAGAGACCTGTGTCCAGACTCTCATGTTTGCACGTACAATTTTTGGTGATAGTATTGCATATTTTACATATTTTTACATTGCCCAAATGAAACACGTAAAATGTACAAACTTAAATTCTTACATAATGCAGTAAAGTGGCGGTATTTCTCCAGGTAATTAAAGCATTAATAGTTTAAGCCATTAAATGTAACAACAGATTGCTTTCACAAAATCGTGTTAGTTTTGATATGGTGTAGTGTAAAACCATTAAAAAATACAAACGTCATTGTAGAAAGCAATCAATAAAACCTACAATAATATTCTTACGGGTTTTGAAATTCAGATATTGTACTTGTGTATGTGTGTTATCTCCATATTATTTATTTAAAACGCTGAGCATTGCCCCACCTTGTCCTACAAACTACAGCTAATTCATAAGAACGATAAGTTCATTTATATTTGCGTGAAGTCATTCTTGTTGTTGTTATTTTGTCATTCTTGTATTTCTGTACTGCGATATTACAATTAATAAGGATTTTCATAAGGAATTTAAGAAAGTACACGAAAAATAAAAGTGTAAACAAAGCACGAACATATAAACTATATATTTTTCATTATAGAACAGAATTCTGTCATCCAAATTGTGTAAGGTTTGCCCGAACAATTTTTTAGTGATGTTTCATACATTTACATTGCCCAAATGAAAAGAAACACATGATATACATTTACTTTTCCCAATAATTCAATAATTCAGTAATGTTGTGGTACTTCAGAGACATCTAATCTCTTGTGTCTTTCTTATATAGTTAACTTTTTTAAGAAATGTTTAATAACTGGTAAACAATAACCTATTACTAAATAGGCTTAACTGATTTATTTCCATTTCGATTACTGTGCATTATTATTTACAATAAACCAATTGTTCGTGCAAACGAACATTAACGTGTTTCTTTCCGTTAACATTGCTTATGCTTAAAACTACACTATTACTATACATTAATGAAAGAGAAGACGTATATGTAGTTATCGTCTAATTATATATACAATCATGTTACATATATGTGAAAGAAGCTATCATGTAATCATGTACCTTAGTCTACACAACCTTAGTCTACCGATGACAAGAACAAAAGTAATTCCAGTCATCGGTTGTTCAGGGCGGAGACAAGAACAAATATCATCGGTTGTTTGGGTGCACCTGTGTACTCTTTAATACTATCGCTCCATATGCGATGATAAGTGAGATATTTGTATTTTTTTAGTAAGAATAATATAGATAAATAAAACAGCACAGGTTTCCTCATGTAAAACAGAAATTGCCCAGGTTTAAACCTTGGACACATTCACATTAATGATAGAACAAATTTTAGCATGCAACATTATTCCATGGAAAATAGTTCCGTGTAACTTAATACGCAAATGTTTAAAAATGGTCAAACTGTTCGAATGATTTAAAGATGAATTTGTTATGTCACTCCATTTGAATTAACAATAGACTAGTATCAATTTTTACCATGCTCCTTGGTAACTGACAGCACAGATGTGATCATTTCCATCGATAAAACAGCCAATAGCAGGTTGTGTATTAATATCACTAAATATTATTCAAACGTCCACACCTCTTTGCATGGCAAACTCTTTTGCAACGAAATAGTGAATAGTGGACCTGATGATGTATGATGTACGCCACTAGGTCAATGGGTCATAACTATCGTATGCGTGTACTTCATCTTCGTCACTGTTTCCGTCCATTGATGTATACTTCCTTTCATAATGCCTTTCACTGGTTGACTTCGACATTGGTGTGTATAAATCCACTTTTGGTCTCTCGTAGGTTGCCAGTGAGTCGAAAATCTAAAAGTAAATTTTAATAATACTATTCAGCGATTCAATTTTAAAATATCTAAATTGGAAAATAGTCATAGAAGTGCTAGGTGGATCTGGGTGTCTGAAAAAAAGAGCCACTATATTCTTATTGTTCTAGATCTTCGAGCGCTCAGGGCGCAGTGATGCATGAAATAATGGTACGCTTAATGGTATTGTATCACCTGTCCTTCGCTACACTTTCTACTGTTCTCCTACAACGGTTCACATAATTGTATCCGTAGTTATAGAGTAGTTATAATATTTCCCCGAATTTTATTCAAAATGCCAGAATTATTTATTATTGTTTCACCATTGTGTTCATGATCGCATTAGACCAGCCATATATAAACTATAAGTCGTATGAATATTACTCAGATAGTTTGCATGCGCTTCGTTAATTAGGTATTGTTTTCAGCGTACGCGATCGTTTTCGTAAAAAAAAAATATTTTCGAACGCTTGCCGCTAGATAATGTTAAAAAAAAAAAATGAAGGCTGAAACATTAAAAGATAAATACAACTGCTTTCCTTGCGAGGAATGTACCTAATGAAGTACATATTGATTGTTATTGCATTTTGAATGTTATTTCACTATCTTCTTAGTTATATTTATTTCCCCCTGGGAAAATTCGACCACGTATTCACCAAAAAAAGTTTCCCAACACATGGCAATGAAATTGGTACCTTGCAGAATGATTCCTTAAGCTGACGTATTTGTGGTCGACAATTATCTTCCTCGTTCCAACATTCCAGTAACATGTTGTTCCTGAAAATATCAAAATAAATTAAATAAGCAAATGAAATCATAAAATGAATATTTTTGAGCTCTTAAACTAAACATGAATGAAACACCATTACCTTAATTCGTCATATTTTATAGCGCAAATATTGATCGGCATTGTTTTTTCTGGGCTTAACGTATCGCGGTCTGCAGGGAATGGTGGAATTCCTGCAACAAAAATAACGATGATACAAATCAACAAGCATGAAGATACGTACAGATTACGTACCAAATTACGTACAGTATCATTACCACATTTAATATACTATTTCCAATATTAATTCGTACACATTGAATGCGGTGATGCTTCTTTGGCGTCTTGAAGATTTTCCTACATCACATATAAAAATTATATATTTCGGAAATTTATTTTAATGTGCTCACCGCATGTGAGTAATTGCCAGATAACACTTGCTGTAGACCATACATCACTGGCTTGCGTGTATTCAAATCGACGTAAGACTTCTGGTGCAAACTCGTTTAGCGTAACCGACATCTAAGAAAATACAAAACCAAAACAAACATCAGGCATGTTGAGACGTTAATGATTCCGTATTACAAATTTGTTATAATTTATCTAAGTTGTAATATTGCTTAAGTTACTTTATTTTCTACAGGCGTCCTCATTAGACCTTTGTTACATAATACATGCATTCGCTTGGCCTAATAATCATGCATATGTGTATAGCTGTTCAAAGCACATTATATATTCTTACTTTTATAAATTCTTAATTTAAATTTGACCTTTAGTATGTGTCCTTACAATATATGTACCGCTTCTGTTTAGAAGGTGGAATTCTGAAATTGTCTAAAGCTTTACGTAATAGTTATCATAGGAAGCATTTCAGTCAACATACCCATTGTTTCAAGACGTTTAAACTCAGCTAGCTTCAACATTTTAATGTATTTTAATCACTTTTTATAATGAACATGCTAGTCTCGAATATGAATTCAGATTGTCTGGCATACCTCTCATTATAATTTGGTTTTAATTTTGAAAATAGTTTTGAAAATAAACTTTTCAATATAAGTTTAACATTATAATGAAAATCTAAAGCCATAACGATTGGACGTTTGAAAATTTAATGTATACACACCTCTGCTTTGTTGAGAGAAATTATTTTTGGTGCGTCTTCTGACAGACAGAAATCATACAGCTTACATATACCATCGTTGGTTAATAAAATCTTCTTTGTCGACATCCTTGGGTGAAGAAACTTGTTTCAGAAAAAATGAAATGCAGTAAAATGAAATTGCAGGTGGTTCAATCTATTGACGGTCAATAGATTGACCTTCCTATTATAGAAAATATGGACGCTATCCTATATATGGACGCATGTCATATAGGGAAACACGCCTCTAAAGGATAATACATGGTTTGCTACAACACTCTACATACTCCACGCACCTGTAATGTTTGATATCAACGAAGTGTTACTTAATTTAAAAAAAAAGTTAGACAAAATAATTTATATTTATTCATAACACGCAAGTAATTGAACAGATTTGCATTTCTTGTGATATTAAGGTTGTAAGGTGTAAGGTCAACAAGGAAACTACCCCACCCTGCAAAGATTATTTTTGGATCAACATACTCCATAAGAGTGTATTATTTCCATTCCTTTCAGAATCCCGGATATGTGTTTTATGATTTCTGTCATAAGCATTGGTTTCTTGGAATCGTCCTGTTCAATAGCCAGTCTACTTTCGAGCGTTTCACAAACAACGTGCTCCTGAATGAGATGTAGGTTTGCTGAAATTACAAAAATAATATATACCACATTTATTTTCTTTAAAAGTCATGAAAAAAAGTTGGATTGAAATTTAATTACAAAATATTATTAATTCTGTCGTGTAATTATCGAATTATAATTTGTGATAATATATCAGCCTCATTTTGCATTGCTGTAAAATGTGTTTAAAAAATGTTTACCTTTGATAATTCCTGTGCCTTCGATTTTTATAAGATGATCGGTTATAGGTAAATCAAGAACCGTTTTAATGAATAGGTCCCAATGGATTTCTTTCGTTTTAATATTTTCATCTATTATATGAGAAAATGGTAATTATTAACAGTGGCGTAGCCATGAGGGGGGATTATTATTACAGCAAAGAAGCTTTTGTTAAATGTTATTAAATGTTTTTTTTATTATGAAAGAAATTCTTTTGGTACTAACTCGAAAAAAATAATTAAGATTTTTCTTTTCTATCTGGTACGACAGAATATGTGGGTACACGTAAAATTAATATTAAAAAATCCTAATAAAACAAACATTCTAAATCAGACAAAAACACATTTCTATAATTATGATAATGCAACAATATTTTAAATAGTTTCATAGGATATATTAAGTTAAACATAATATTACACCTTTAAAAAGAAACTAAGATTTCAGTCACAAGTTGACAAACTAGAGGTCGTTGTTTTGGTTTTATATATTTCACAAAGAAACGCCAATGACGTTTGACATTTTTGTTTTAAACTTCGTGTTTTTATTTTGGAGACTGCATATGCGCAAATGTCGACTAAAGAGACATGTGGTTGGTAAGTGTGCCCGAGGGGGTATTCGAACCTGTGAGAAATGTAAAGACAGCACACTTTTCGGATTTCCTGGTAACATTTATGGTCCCCATCCATCTCGTGTATATCAGACCTGTCTTTAACTTTACTATTAAACATGTATCTTTCTCATTAAACATTTTTCTCTGGTTAGATTTAGTATTAGTGGTACTGTAATAATCTGAAAAAGATAAAAAATAATGTTATTATCTGAAATAAGGTTACAATAAGATTATCTACACGAGGTTATTTATTGCATACGTTATTAGAAAGTTAAATTAGATGGGAATATAACAGCTTAACGGAATGTAAGTACCTTCATGGAATTAGAAGATGGGAGACAAGTAACAACTGAAGTAATACAATACAATTTCAATCAAATTTAAATAATTAAATATCAATTAAAAAATAAAGTATTATCAAAATACCATCAAATTTACTTACTTTCTGAAGAATCAGAATTTTCCGAAATTGCTTCTTCATCATTTGGTACTTTAGGCAATAACCTGCAGACAAAAAAAAATGTTTTTGTATAATTTAGAATCATCAGATGTGGTTGTCTGCCAATAATTTGATTGGGAACTATTGGTCGCCCTTTCCCCAAGAATTGGTCAGCTACCATTATTTTGATATTGATTCAGTCAACTGCGAAAAAGGTCATATATCACTATGTCATGGCGTAATGACAGTGACGCACCCACAAAATAAAAATGTACATTTTAAGCATACTCAAACAAAAGGATATATTATGCCATTATTTTTAATTTAAGCACCCGCAAAACTGTGCCCACACAAATCCTGGAAACACCACTGTAATGTTTACTTCAAAACTTGGACACAAACGTTTTCGCATGAGTTAAAAAGTCGTTTGTACCAGTGCGCTAAACAAACAGGAACATATTAGCAGCACGCATAAGATACAAGTCTTCTGTGCCCCTCTTTCCTCTTATGCAGATGACATTGTGTATATAGACTGAAGCGAGGTGACTCTTTGTAACTTTTCTGGTATACTATAACGGAAAAGACACAATTCTCCGCCTTTGATTAGAATTAGTATACATATCTCTCAATTAAGACGAGACAAGGGTTTGTAGCTAGATTTTTTTTATTTATATACATAAACACATATAATATGTGTATCTGATAGCATATCCATATTAGGGTTGCAACAATCTAATAAATAACATGAAACAGAATGAATTATGTTTTCTTCGTTTTATTTTAATTTATCTCTTATCATTATGTTGTTATTTTAGCATTATGTATTGCCTACCTTGGCGGATTTGGGAGTATTCGCTGCAAACCTAAACAATGCGGAAATATTGTGAATAATTTTACGTGTTATAAACAGCAATTGCGATACCACTTATTTATATACGTTACTTTAAATATTAAAATTTTACAAAATAAATTTAGTAGAATTGAATATTAAATAATTTACTTTTTGGAGTGGGGATTTGTGTAAAAATAAAAACGTTCTTACTTGATCTCTGTGAAAGGTTTGGGTCTTTTTTTCTATGGACAAAATTAATATGTTGCTTTAATTATTTAATAATAATTAAAATGATTACAACACTGAGGTTATCACTGGAATATCCTCCATGACCACTGTAACTACGGTACACTCTGTATTGTTACTTTGCAATAATCATAATTATCATGTTGCCGTTGCAATTGCAGATCTACACAATCTTATGTGTAAGGGAAAGGTGTTTGGGTTAGAAATTTTGAATATAACCTAATCTCTCAGTTTCCTTGAGTCGTAGGCAATTTGTGCACCGAACTTTATACACGATTTACTTTCGTTTATTTTATTTTTCAGCATTTATAGTAGTCAGCAAAACTTAGTCAGCGAATATTAATGGATTTAACTGAATGAAATCACTTATATTTCCAGTATTTGACTAATGGCCGAATTTGCATGGGATCAGCCGTTGCTAGTTGGTAGAATAACGTCTCACTATTAATTACCATGAAAAAGCTTTAGCATATACCTATAAGTTAGTATGTAAAATACTTACAGTGGATCGTCAAAGTCTGTGGACCAAGAGGAAACAAAATACTGTTAAAGTTGAATGCTAAACAGGACGTTCATCGCTTACTTTTAATCCCGGCTGTAGATTTATTATAGTATCCTATTAACAACTGATCTGTTATTTGTTATCGGTAACAAAACATTTCATCAAAATAATTATATATTAACATAAACATGAAAAGAATGCAAATAGACATGATATTATTATTATTAACATTCGGTATGAACATACCATCCCGAAGGTAACCGCAATTAGTTTCCTGTATATTTACATACATATACAGTTTGGTACACTTTGTTAAAGTCCCGACATTGTGAATTGGTCATTGAAATAGAGAACCAGAGACACGCATCTCTAATGAAATATTTAGCTCGAAAGAAAACAATAATTTTGTGGTTAGAATATAAGATTTTGTAATTTTGTTATTTATTGTAATTTTGTAATTTTAAAGCTTTAGCATTGTACGTCGGTGATTTTACCCTAATTAAATGTATGTTGTTGTCTATCAGCATCGTTGTATGTACATATCTTACTATACCTCAATGAGTGAGTAAAGGTATCAGTTAATCATAATATGTTTTATAAATTTAAGTAATTAAAACAACATAAGACATATACATAATGATAAAATAATCAGTTATCACCTTCTTCCCATAACACAAGAACAGAAGAAACACGACCATTCATTGTTTACGTATTGTAGCATTTTCATATTTTGGAAACAACTAAGACACAATTCATGTAAAACAATAAGTAGACAACGATGTCGAAGAACAAACATAATATTAGTGTTATTTGAATTTGAAATTGGTAAAAGTTCATCGTAAAAGTTACCACAGTGATTTCTTGACATTCTGGAAAGGGCCACTCCTTGTTCGGTGTTATTTATTGTCTGAGCCTGTTGAGGGGATGCGTCACGGTTGCTACCAAATTAAAAATAAATAAAATACTACATCAGCGTTTAGGTTCTCGATGATGGTCTTCGAAATAAGTTCGAAACATGTTAATTGAAATAAAAGTAGTCAATGTCATAAATCATATTTTTTTATTCAGTATTTCTTTTAATTAGGCTAATTGTATTAATACTAATAATGAACAACATTCTTAAATGCACTATTAAAATGACCAAAATATCTACATACGTTGTATATGGCGGTTTCCGAAGTACTGAGAAGTAAAAAAAATAGTAAATGTAATGATTCTAAATACCTTTGTGGTTTATGAATTACTTTTTGTTGGAACTTAAACACAAATTTAAAATATGAACACTGATGTGTTTACTTGTGTGCGGTCACAACGATTTCATCAAAAACGGAAATGTAATACATGGCGGCCATTTTAAATTGAGGTTGATCTAAACCTATGCAATCCCAGTGTTTAAATGAGATAATTTAGTAAACTGGTTTGGAGAAAATGTATTTTTTTCCTTGCTATGCATTCTCTAGGAAAAAATTATTAATTTACGCAGTTATATACATAAATGCCTACCTCTAATATCAGTTTGGGAAAATCAAAATATTCCAAAACATCTTCAAAAGATACTCACCTCGAAACATCTTCCAAATAATTAGTGAGCAGACAATCAGAAGTACAGTTATACCCGGAATCAGATAGATGTATATTTTATTTGCATGTTCTTTTTCATCATTGATCATGACGTTGGTCGAGGCGCCATTGTCTGCCAATTAATGATGTATCATAATTAGGCGACTCAGAAGATTCTTTTTCGCTTTTTTTTTTTTTTTTTTTTTATC
>JAODFY010228413.1:0-17037 GCA_027580055.1 Paracaudina chilensis | reverse complement strand
TTTATTTGAGTCAATCAACTTTTGAAACTTTTTTTCTCCAACCACCAGAACCAAATAGGCCCAATTGCTCTAATAAGAAACCCTATTCCCCTTTATTATTTGTTTGGGGTTTGTTTCTTGCAGGTTTTGGGGGGCCCAGGACATCCCCTTTGACAATACCTGTGGAGCACATGGCAAAAAGATTTATAGTGTGTGTACATGCTGCCGGGATATATGCAACTTTACAGGCAGTGGATCCTTTTCAATGAAAATACTGAAAAAGGAGGGGCGGAAATGTCCCCCAGGATCAACACCAAGGCATCCACCAGTAGAGCTGCACAAAAAGATGGGTGCATTAAGAAGGAGACAGGTGTTCGTGGTGAAGAAAATTAGCTGCTTATATCTGTTATAAAGGGAGTAAATAAATGTCCAATGCACTGCTATCCTCATGGCAATATTCAATGAGCAATTCACAGGCCGGTCCATCAGTAGGGGATGCATTGTTTTGTAGATGACTATTTCTCAGCATTGTAATCGAGTCATCATGAATTAATGACTCTCAAGTCAAACATTTACAGCAAATTTATTGACTCGAGTCGAGTCACATGACTCGAGTCACTGTGTCACATCAATAGGGCAGATTCTTCAAACTTTATTTGAGTCAATCAACTTTTGAAACTTTTTTTCTCCAACCACCAGAACCAAATAGGCCCAATTGCTCTAATAAGGAGGAATGATAATGATGAGGACTTGCTAGAGTGCCTAATGCAGGAAGCCTCTTAGCGCTTTACACAATTACCCCTGGTCATTGGTATAACTCATTGCCCCCACCCCCACACACAAACGTTGGTATGCAGCAGATCGAGCTCAGAGCGATTTGACAAGCCACAAGCCACACTTCGCAGGTACCAAATTAGCCTCTGGGTAGAGAGGAGCAATCAGGATAAAGTATCTTGCCCAAGGATACTACGCGGCAGTCCGACCAGGACTCAAACCTGAAACCTCTGGAATACGAGACCAATTAGACCTAACCACTTAGCCACCACGTTCCCGTAGATGAAAACAAGATAAAAGGAGAATGTTTAGTTTATTTATGATGTTGCAGGAACCGTTTGTGTAATGCACCAGTTTTATTTAGTTGTAGCACTTAAAAAAATGTCTGTGTATTTATAATGTGCTTTTTGCTGCTACCAATGTTGCCATAGAAACAAATACATTAATTAGCATGTGTGGTGATTGTGAAAGGCTATAGGCATACAGAAATAAAATACACTGTACTAGGTACTAGCTGTGTGTATTCCTTTTAATACAAGCCTTGGATGAACCCTGATCATGTCACTATATTTAAAACCAAAGATCAGAATGATAATCTTTATCAGTGTGTGCCAGCACGATGATGCCCTCATAAACCCGTTCAATTAGACAATGTGTACTTTGAACCTCTTCTCATTTCCCATTACCACGCTGATATTGTAACAACTACTTCAACATATCACACATAACAGAGAGTGGCTTTCAGTTTGATTATTTATTACTTTAGATTGTGTTAAATATGATGTATAGTGCTAGACATTAAATCAACTTGAAATAATTGCTTAAATGCTTTATTTGTTGTCAATCATAATGAAACCTTTTGACTGGTATAGTTATACAAGTAAATTTTGAAATACTCATATTAAAATTATGAAATCTAGCTCTTACTATATAAACCTGCCAAGAGCCAGCCAACACCTGTACAAGATCTGCAAAAAAAGTCTTGTCCTTGAGGCCTGTTGTTTAACATTAATAATAGCAAAAATGTTGAGGTACAGTACTGCCAGTCTCCCACTCCCTCTGCCCCAAACCTATGGTTTACAAATCTAGCATGGTATACTTACATAGATATTGTCAGCCTTAAATCTCTTCTTCAGATTCTCAATGAATGCATCTTCTGTTAATGGATCCAAGAGGACAAAATCGCCAACCCCCACCATCGTGTCCAAGATGGTGGTTGAAGTGGGACCATTTTGGATGAGCATCTCCGCCCCCGGGTCAGAGAACAAGTGGCTGCGTCTTTTACTTCGCTTCTCCTGGAATGGAAGATGGGAAATCAAAAGTTTTTCACCAAAATATATACACTTAAGATAGCAAAAATGAGAGAACAGTTTCTAATAAACTGTGTGTGGAATTCCTTTCACTTTTGAAATCAATGGACACTGTTTCACTGTAAGGGTTCGTCAACCAAAGAATGTTTTGAGGTTTGACAAATTGTCATTGGAATACTTCACTGTCATCACATGGTCTGCTCCAGGCAAAATAAGAGAGAATTAAAAGATAATGACAGCACTGGCTTAAAATATCCCCCGATCTCTTGTTATAATTATTACATTTCCATATTGATTTTGAAGTTATGGTATAAATTGCCATATGTGTACATCAATCTTGCCCAGGGGAATGAAAGCACTCTCCCATTTGATTGCAAATAATGTCAATTATGGCATCTCAAATGGGTCTCTTTCTGACCGTGCAGAAATTTGTTGAATGGGTTGACAAGGCTGACTGCTGTGTGCAATGGTGATGAACAAACTGTTTTCTTTCTCCCAAAACTTATATAACTTATATATGGATGCATATATTGGGGTTCACTCACAACCGATCATTGATAGGGATGTTAATTGGCAGTTCAACAAATTTGATGCAATTGATGAGTGCACACCTGCCTCATATTCATGATGAAATACTTAGCCAAAAAGAGAAGGTTGGTTTATACCTGGATTTATCCATGGTCACAACAAGTTCTTTGCCAGGCTCAAGTGATTACTGGCACTAACCTAAACCACCTAACATGTATCTTAAAAGATATCTAAATTACAAGTTGCCATCAAATTTTACACGGTAAACATGAACAAGAAATTAGCTTACAGAGGCTCATCAATTTGCAAAGCACTTACATAATAGTCTTGCTACATCATCATATGCTAAGGATTAAAGCAGGCAGGCAGATTGTCTGTAGGCCTACACTGTACATAGCTAAAATTGTTACATTGAACTTACCATACATAAATTTTCATTTTAATATCTTGTTGGCTGTAACTTTCAAAATAAATGAGTCAAGTACAGGTTTGATTTTGTGACAAGTTTTGGTTTATGAATAATACTTGCCATTGAGGAAAGACATGTTTCGAAGCTGAAATTCTCTTTTAATGAGTGTTGAAACTTGCAAAAAGGAGTAGATAAAAATTATTATACCATTACACTATAAAGAGAAAGTCATATGTTGCAGCTCAAATGCGCATAGTATCACCAAAACTTCCAGTGGTTTGGGAATTTATAAACCACATACTTAACTCATAAAACTTTAAAATCCTTGAATTTGAGATTGAAAAATCAGAATACTACTAAAACCACAGCTTTCGTTCGTGTAAGAGTGGCAATTAAGGAATGGAGATCCACAGGTTTGGGAGTGACTACTGATACATACTAAAATTATGCCAGAATGCTTTATCACGGTTTTATAGGATATGCTAAGTTATATGAGGTAAGTATGTGATTTTAATTCTTTAATTTCAAAAGCACAGTGGCAGTTACAGACACCACTGTTACTTCCACAGCAATGCCACACGTGGTGTAAACCGTGTATCAACAATGGTTTGGCCTTTAGATGATAAGGTAGCAACAATGTAAATACTACAGCATGGCTGAAATTTAACACTTGTCGGATTGTTGGAGAATACCAAAATTTGCTTCGGACCACTAGAATTGGAAAGTAGGTTGTTCGATGGACAGCTTAAAAAAAATTAGACCTAAAAAAAATTCCTTTGTAGGATTTAAACGATCTTCCCCAAGCTCAGTATGGTCTCATAAATGTAACTGACCTAAGCTTGAAAAAGAAAACCTAAAGTACACTATCATTTTTTTTGGTTTGGGATTTTTGTCATCTTTCTGATTATTTTTATTATTAATTTTCTTTCCGGACAACCAAATTTTCTTTTGGACAACCAAATTTGTAAAGCAGCCTAGCTGGACAACTCCAATATATTCTTAAAAATCAGGCCTATACTTCCTAATTCTAATCTTGCCCTACCTTGTATCAGGAACAAAGGCCAATACAAAAAATTAGTAAGTCTCTGAGGGTATTTGCAGAATTGTGTATGAAAATTTCTTGGAAAATTAATGAAAACAATTTCAATGAGTAAAAATAAAAAAAATATTGCATATATATAGTATACAGTGGCATCACCAAAATGGGAGGCAAGGGGGCACATGCCTCCCTGTTTGTGCCCCTGTGTGCCCCACCCAGATGAAATTTCTGATCTTGATAAAAAATTAACATATTTACCATCACCCTCCAAGTTCCAACTTTAAAAACTCTGGCGATGCCACTGCCCATATAGTAATATGCTTTTACTACTATTTTTGTTGAAAATTAAACTAAAGCTTCCTTTTATTATTTTCACTGTTGGGAACCAATTCACAGCTCAAAATTGATTTATTCTTACAGTATTGAAGCAATAATCAGGGTTTATTTTTTAACGATTTTGTCATCATTATGACAAAATCCACATGACAAGGTACATATGGAAGATTCATAATTTGCCACAAAACTTACAGATACTTTTCAAAAGATGAAGTATATATATATATATAATAATATATATATATATATATACCCCTCAGTATGTGATATGTAGGCCTACACTGGCTGTAGGTCCCAACATAGTTCTGCCAAAAGGTTCCGCGACAAAATTCAACACTCATACAATTATGACCTAATTTCTTTTGTTTTTTCTTTAAAACATGTAAAGAATACTTCTCAGTTAGATTTCTAACTAATGAAAGTTATAATTGGCAAAATGAGTAGAATATATAGTACTTCTGTGAGATGAAGAATGGACTGAACGATTTAAACATCGCACCATGAGATAAAGTTATATTTTGCTGTTCAAAGTCTGACAGCACCTTTAAGACACCAGCATCTCTATGGAGGCTACATTAGTTGTTCAATACAACTTGTTCTGTATGCAAATCATGTCTCAATAACCTTTTAAGTGCTTCTTGAGTTTGAGTAAAGCCTAGAGTAAACCAATATGAAAGCACTCAGCTTTGTGTACAACCAATATATTCTGCAGCATTTAGTCAACCAAGTAATTAAGCACATAGAGAATCACAAGAATGAAAATGACATACCATTTTTATCCAATTTCCACTGGATGGTTACTTGTGCACAGGTTAAAAATTCTCTTAAGCCATCAGAAGTATAATACTGGACAAGTAGCTGGGGTATTGCTGTAATAATTATATCATGTCCTGCGTTAAGTACCTGAGTAAGCACCTTGGCTTCCCAAATAATATATATATAATGATATATCTTCCAGGGATTCAAAGTCCACACTTAGCTTTGGGAGGCTCCCATAAATGGACTGTACCAAGTCCAACTAGGGAAGCAAAACTACCTTAAAGGGATAGAACACACTTCTGCATGGGCTGGAAACTATTATTTCCAGCGACCAGTTTAGGAATATTTTTGGACCATTGCTGAATTATGCAGATAAATGAGAACGTTAATTACCGGCTATGGTCAAAGTTATGCTCTTTCTCTATCTTTAATTGATGAAATGAGACCTTGGAGTAAATTTTCCCTCCATTTAGTTTGGAGCAACCTGCAGGCAGAATGAATGCATCCCATTTATTCATAATCATGTAAACATCTACTGCCCTAGTCACGATCCTTGTGACTTAAAGGTAATAGATTCACAACAAACAGCAATCAATCTCTCCAGAGGACTGCTCTCCAGAGGACTGCTCTCCAAGAGGACTGCTCTACCTTGTCTCCTCCTGTACACAGTAATCAGACGAGTCATCAAGGCTTGTAAAATATTAATGGTAGGGGGTCTTGTTGGGTATGTCATGAGGAAAATCATATTTTAGGAGAGGAAACAACATTTTCTGTAAACACCACCTGCCCTAGACATGACCTTTGTACTGACATTTATATGTTCAATAGATACAATGTACATCTGAAATATTATAAGCAAGCATTATACAGAATGATGTCAGAGTACACCGTAGGTGTGGCCATTTTTTTTTTTTTTCCACAAATACACAATATTGTTTTGAGATTCCTTGTGGAAGGAATGAAATAAGAAACACAAATTTAAAATTATTTTTTAAAGCATCTAATTTTTCTTCATGTTACATGCATTAAAAAAGGAGATTAGGAAATTAACAGAAACAAGGGAATTATGTGGGTAACGGACATTATAACTTGGAATTAGTAAGTTACCATATTTAGTGTAAAATATTTAGGTAAAGGACCATCCGTGGGGGTGATGGGGGTTAATCAATTTAGGATAGGTGGTGAATGCAGGGGGAATTTTCCCCCAGTTGCAAGATAAAAGTACTGAATGTGATGAAAATGCAATATTTTAAGTGGTTTTATTACATTAAAATTGTAAATGATAGCCCTATTTGGCATCTAAATCATTTGATGTATAAAAATCCACACACCCTCCCCCTTCCCCCCAAATTAACCATACACATTCACACAACAAATTTTCCCCTGAAAAGTTTCCATGGTGTCTCTTTAATCCTCTAAGGCTTGTTCACACTTGAGAATGCAAGCAAGATCACAATTTTTGTATCCCCAGGGAGTTCTAGTTACCCGATCCTGGTCACATCCACACTGGAGAATTGGTGCAAGGTCAGCGTTGAACGGAAGGCAATGTACATTACCATTCATGATCCACCATGCGGGGTCTGAACCATCCCATGTCAAATACCAATAACATTTTAATGGAATTATATTATTGGTAACAACAGACTAATGTTACAGTAGAATTGGTCACTGAAGGAATGTTAGGCCTACAGTGTTAAAATTTCTAAAGCTGTTGTTTTGCGATTTTTCTCTTCCACTCTCTCTCTCACTCTCTCTTATCTAAGAATAACAGGAAATTATTAAAAGTGAACGTACAGTAGACCTTTACTGTGGGAATAACTACTGACCTGCAAGCCACTGGCAGGAAGTAAATTTAGGAAGATATTCAACATCCTTCAAAAATCTGCCTTGTCCATACAGGAGACAAACAGTATGTAGTGTGAACCCCTCATATAACCCTCCTCCACCTACCAAAAAACCCATCCTACCCCACCCATTCCCCACACCACCACTTCCCAAAACAACCTAAGGTCCACTGTAAAGATTTTTGTTTTTAACTTTAATCATGGTTAATTTGATTGCAACAGAGTGGTCTTGACGTCTTTAATTCAAACAGATTATTGGATAACTAAGTTTCTATGACAGCTAATGAATTATTTATGGTATGATCTTCAGTCTGCAGAAATCATGCAGCACATACACTGTACATGTGTATAATAATGTCAATAATGTAGATATATTCAGGACGTCATTGCAAATCTGCTCCAGCATCTTACGCAAGGGGGATCAGACCCAGTGTACGTGATCTCCCTTTCGGGATGGATCAGTATAATAATTTTAAAAAATAATAATTTATGGCCAAACATTCCCCCAACCCAAATGCTGCCAATGCTATGTGTAACCAGGGCAACCCTTGCCCCAGCAACAGGCACATTCACACAACAGTGGCGTCGCCATAAAATTGTTGGTGCACCCAACACAAGATTTGATATATTTAAAAAAAAAATACTAATATAATTTCTGATGCCCCCCCCCCCCCCGGGGAAATGAAGTGCCTCCCCTGGTGGCCCCTACTTTGATATGTCTGGCAACACAACTGTATTTACATTTGTAACAACCACAAATTATGTTGTCCTGGTATTATTCAAGTAAAAGTAGATTGAGGCAGTAATCATTCAGCAATTCAGTGAATTATTTGACCAGTTAAGCCTACAGTACATGTAGACCTGGATCACCCTGACACAGCACAGTAGAATGACCTGTTCATACTAATGGCTTATTGGTCCGAGTCTATGGCCTGGCCACTACCATCACCGCCACCACCCCAGCTTCCACCACCCCGCCAGTCTACATTATTTGACCAATTAAGCCTACATGTACTCCTGGATCACCCTGACACAGCACAGTAGAATGAGTCATTAAAGGATTACAGTACGAGACCTTTTAAAAGCATCTAATTGGTGTTTAATAATGGGGTTTTCTCAGAAACTTCAAAGAATAACAGGAAGTTATTGAAAAAAGTACAAATGGTTGTAATGTGCATGGGAGCTTATCGGTACCATGTCCGACTGGCATTTGGTAGCCCCAGGATCAAATCTTGAGCTGACCTCTTATGACTTCTCCGTTGAAGCTATGCTGCAATTTTTGATGGGGGTTGTCCACTTCAGGTTTTTTGGCATGGCTGTTGGACAGTGGTGGCAGACAAGTTGCTTCCACCTTCCCAGAATTTTAGGAAGTGGTCAAATTATGGGGTCACGCCTGTGAGGAAGACTGAAAAGCCGGTGTTCATCCACAATGATATCTGGCAGTCTGGGTTATCTGTGGTACTGGGGCATTAATGAAGATCAACGGTCTTCCTTACCCTTAATCTTCTAAGCTAAACTATACTACATATATGCTAGTAGATAACTCTAGTACAACAACCTGTATGCTACTGGGCAGCAGTAAGTAGAATAGGTACATTTAGCTATTCAACATAGATCTGTCAAAGCTATGTACAAACATGTCATAATTATTCTTGGAACTGGTGTGCATGACAGACCAGTGCAACAGGTCTGCATCAAAAGGTGTATGAACTGGGGAGGGGAGGCTGGTACCAGCCAAACAGATTTGGATTAATTTGGATGAAATTAAAAATAACTATGAAGGAAATAAACCTTTTAACACTAAAAACAGCATTTGTTCATCACAGACCTACAGGTGTAAATTCAGGCACAACTGTTAGTGTCCATTTGGTCAAATGGTTTATGAAACCCCAGACATGTATTGTAGATCCATTACTGCACAATTCACTGTCTAGCCTAATAAGTACTGTACACAGACATCCCAAATCTAAAGTTTGTTAAAATTCTTATTTTGTCCACAGGGACTCAAACTTAATTGAGATCACAAGGGAGAATATGATCTTGTATGCACCCCCATAATGCCCCATTTGAGAAATTATGTTCTTGAACATCAGCAATGAACAGAAAGCATTGTTCAAGCATGACAAAGTTCATTCTTGCTTATTAAAAATAATGTGTGTTAATATAACTTTGGACACAGGTTGTGGTGTCTTAAGAGCAATACCAAATTTTAGTTCTTTCCAGCTTTCACTTCAATCTTTGCAGATTTCATACACATGGTCCATAACAACAAGGGTCAAAGTACCCTTTGGACTTCAGCTGAGGTTTGTTTGATCAAAAAGGCCAAAGCAAGATAGCATCATAGCAGAACCAAATTAACTCACTAATATATAATTGTCAGGCATGTCTTGTAAATGTTTGGTATTACAGTTGTTTGTATGATATTAGTTTCCATTCCTCATCATTCTGTGATCATTCAGAGTTGTGGGTTCAAACCCACAACTCCACAAATGTTTTGCTAATTGGTACAGGGAGATTGTCCCATACCAATTCAATCAACTTGGTGATCTGATTTCACTGAATGACCTGGGCCATTGACCACCATGATGTCAATGATATCTCTCCAATTAAGCCAAAATATAATACTATTACTTCCGAACCACAACTTGGAAAGAGAATGCATCAAATTTCCAGCCAGGATTAGAATTTCAAAACCACAATCATCCACCTGAACATGCAGGGGTATAATGTTACTTCAATATCCCCCAAAAAATTTGGCAGGCTTCACACACTTCAAAATCCTCTTGGTTTAGCCTTTATATACTCGACAGGTGTCAGCCGTCCACGACAGTATCTAACTAGGCCTATGTGTTGTCCTATGTTGATACTTCCCCATTCCTGAAAAAATGCACCATCCCATGCTCAGCTATGTCCTTGGGAATGCCACACCCCTGGCCTGCTGAGCTACACTCAGATTGTGGGCCTGGAAATTTAATATACCGATGACCATGTACAATGATGGATCTGTACAGAGATGTGTTCTTTGTAGAGCACTATATGCATACAATTATTTATATGCCATGCACACTGGCAGTAAATGCACATTTTTTTTTTTTTTTAATTTTTCCCTCTGTTTCTAGCTCTTTCTTCCCTCCTCATTTTTATTTCCCTTATTTTTTCCCTATAATCCTTTACTTTGAAAATCTATGGGGAGACGATTCCCAATAACCCCCCACCACAACAAGATACACCCCTGAATATAAATTCAGGCTATTTATGAAATTGACGCACAGTTAAAATTGTTACACGTTTACATTATCACTTTGTGCAGATTTTTTTTTAATTTGCTTTCCTTTTGAAATGTTTAATAACATACATACAAATTGACCTATTAATGAGTGCATATATATATACCTCCCTAGTTGTCGGCATTTGGCAGGTTCAGGCCGTGATTTTTTTCATAAACCTGCTGACACGGGCAGGGCTTTTAAAAGCCTGCATTTGGCCGATGTCACCTAATAAAGATATAATCTGTTTCAGCCACCCTCAGGCTGTCAATTAGTAATTCACTAGATGCATAATCTCACAAATCGTACAAATCACTATTAATTCGAACAAGTTCCACGATGTTAAAGAATCACTCTTTGCCTTCCATAGAGTGCAATTACACTTATGTTACACTTATATTGTATTAATATTTGTCTAACATGTATACATATGTATGTAATGTATTAGCATGGTGGTACCATGAGTCGGCCACCTAAGGTCATTTGTAATCCAGAAATTGTTACAATTAAATCAAAATTAATTTTACATTGTCAACTTGTTTAAAAAATATGTTTTCTGCTATATGAAAAAAGATTAGGAATTAGGTGGGCTAAATTTGGATAAAAAGAACATTTTTGCAACCAACCCCTGCAACCTGCAGTTTTGCATGAAGGGGGTACATTGAGCCCGTCACTCAAAGATTATCAAGCTGCATCTCGCTGACTCGCTCATATTCCAATATTTTTTAATACAAGTTTTTTTCTCTTCCAGAATATGGAATCATTTAAAAACAATTTTATTCAGACTTAATTTTAGAATGTTTTATTTTCAACTGCCCACTGATGACTTAGGCCATTGACAGAGATTTTAAACAAACAACCATAAATTTACAACATATGCATATTATACGAGGTGACCCACTCAAGGTACCTTCCGACTCAATTAAGGTACGCTAGGTATACTATATATCCCAATTAGCATTCCATGTTGCCATGTCACATGTGGACCAGCATATATCACTTAACTTAGGCCTACTCGAAACTTGGGAACTATGTGAGTGGCATATTTGCTAAAAACTTATTATTAAATAATGGCAAATCCTCATTTTTTAAATTTATAATTGATCATTTTGTCTCGTTGCAATATTAACCTAATGCACCTGCCTAGTTTAAATCTTAGGATCTTAGCCCTAACTTTACATTAGATTTTTAGATCCACTCTAGCCTATATATTTTTTCCAATTATTTTGCTTTTATTTATCCATTTACAAACTTCTACAAAAATGTTATCCTAAGCTATGACTAGCCTAACAGCTACCTAATACGTTACTTTGCTACAACGAACAGCTAATAAAGTGACAATTCCAGCGCAATGACTCACAGGCTGTTTCACATAAGGTTAACATACTAACAACAGTTACAGTAACACTAGCACCAATTACAAGCATTGTTGTAAATTTGACAACCAAGTACATGTGTATGAGATGACATATGATGCATGGAGGCGGCAGGCGAGATGGAGTGGGGCTTAGCCTATGCTTAGATTATAATAACTTAAGTTTTGTAATAAACTGTGACGACCTTGTGTTTACCTTATTACTTACACAACGTAATCCTCTTTCCGTTTTGCCTTCGCAATTAAATTCCAAATTTCTCACATAAATGTTCTGTGGATATTTCCGAACTCGTCGTCAATTCCGTGCTTTACTGTGTAACTCCAATGCCAAATTGCCAATAGACATAATCTGCAGACGACGTTGACATACCGTGATGTTGTTGTCATGTTGAAAGTTTTGGAAATCACTTGTCTTAGTCATACAATGTACGGTAGCTGCTGGTGGACTCTGATGTAATTATTCTCCACAAAATTCACCTACCCCCTCCCCAACATAAATAATAATGTTAATAATAACGCATCATCGGGGTGCCGAGTGAAAATTATTGAAGGTTATTGATTTCCAAAAAATTGTATGTTCATTTATAACTATATTGCACGTAATAATGTGATATGAACAGGTGTTCATTGTCTTCATGTGACGATTGAATCCATAATAGCGTCATTAAGAACAAGTGCGTATAACAGGTTTAGGGTGCACAATGACGCCTAGTATCATCTATCGCAAAATGATTTTATTATACAGGTACGGAAGCTGTAAAATGTACCTGGTTGTCAATGGTCATGGCCACAGAGCTTTTCTACTTTGTTGTTTTAAGATAACGATTCACCCCATGGACGTTCCACCGTATTTAACAGGGACCGCGGACAGGGAGGGGGGATACGGGGGCTTTGGCATCAATTTCGGGCAGCATTGGAAGCAGAATTTTTGCATGCCGTTTCAATAGGGGCTATGCCGCAGGTAGTAGCGTACCTGAATCTCTCTCGATATTTTACCGGGAAAATCAGTTGATAGCATTTTGTATTATAATTTTGTGGTATAATTTATTATAATTTCGAGCCTGTGAAGTACCGTTTCCTGCAATCTGAGAGGTAGTTCTTTCTCAATTTTTGTTGCTGCGCTCCGCGCCAACCTATGGTCGCGCTCCGCTTAGATAGTCTTTCGGGCAGAGTCCACTCATTTCGACAGTGGTAAATGTATATAATGATGGGCTAGTACGTGTGCTGCATTATAGATGTTACGATAGATGATAGGCTTGACGGCATATTTTCTTGAACATATTGGGCCGCTTCGATGATTAGCCCCCGCGGTCCCTGTCTAAATGGCGGTAATACCACCATAAATGTCAATTTATATTTCAAATTTAATTAAGCCCCTGACCACATCTGCCATGTAGGCCTAATCGGTGCACATAATTTATTTAATCTTGATGATTTATATTAAGTTGAGTAATGTAATAAATTTCTCATTCACATGCTTTTGAGTGGCTAAGCAGTTTCCTAACAGCTTTTGTTATTGTTTATATTAGTTCTTATATATATATTAGTTCTTAATATTATTGCCCGAATATTATATTTATATATACAAATTAGTTACTATGACGCTCGCATCTTCAATCAAACGTATGACTCCCACAACAATTGCTACGTTTTCACATCACATTCACATCACATTTACTGATGTGGAGGTTGTTTGGGTGAGAAGCATTTATTTTGATTTTCAATCTATACAAACTTTGTTATAAAACTATACGTTTGTGTAAAGGGGGCGCCCTTTCTATTTTATCGATCTCTGCATGTTCAGCCGATTCATTTTCTCATATTTTTGGAATGAAAATAGAAAGCGCGCTAACGGTGAATTTTACTTAATGAAACCGCCTTTTTCAGAATCATAAGGTCCAATTTGATTTTATATTTCTTGCTAGTCAAACGCCATTGGTGACGCAAAATGACCATCAACGAAACCCCTCCCATCCCCCGCTGATGTAGGGGTGTCCAACATTTTTGGAACCAAGGTATACTTTTATAGTTACCAGTCTGCATTATGGTTGCTGAGATATGAAGGTTTGAAATCAGTTCACATTTTCCATTTTATTAGGAATCTGATAATATACCATATGACGTTACAGTTGCATATTACATACAGAAGACTTTTTTTAAATTAAATTAGTGATTTCTTTTCTTGAAGTATATTATCTATATAGAAACTTTGGCATAACATTTGAAATTGGTATGAAAAAAGCCTGAACAATATTTTTTTAAATAACAGTTTTCTAACACAAGTGAGCTGATTACAAATGTTGCCAGATGCTTAACCAATATTCAGATTCAAATGACTGGGATACGCCTATTATAGAACAAATGTATAGGGTTGATGACATTCTTATCTTTGCTGGTAGTCGTCGGGGCCGTTGAACTGTTGGTAATCCCCATCCCACCCATATAGGCCTATAGTGTGTGCATGATTGTGTTAAATTTTACCAAAATGTAGTAATGTTTGTACGACATCGTCAAACCACGTCGATATATACATTCGCTATTATATTATAATCAGTAACCTTGTAATCCATCTACGATAGCCCGATATAAAGTAAACCGTGTGAATGCATGAGAGGCGAACACATGTGTGTGTGGGTGGGTGGAGGGGGGGGGGGGGGGGAGGAATACCCTCCAATATTTTAGGTGGGGAAGGGAATGAATGGTAGGAGGTTTCGTATTTGGTACGCTGTCTTCCCAGCGTGAGACTATATGGAGCGTACAAAAGAGCTAGGTGTATATAGAGACCTTCGACAATGGAAAACAGAGTAAACCTTAAAACTATAACTTAGGAACGGAGTTATCTAGGATTTAAAAACGAAAACTGCGGCATCTAGCGCGCAAAGCACATATGATGCAACACCACATGCAATAATATTGTTTTTTGGCTATGCATGTCATGTTGTTTAGCTGTGCATCTGAAGCGCACAATAAAATGATGGCGCTCTTCGAGATCCTAAATCCAGTGAAAAGATTCAGGGTGTCAGGCTGGGAATCGCTTGGCTCAGTTCAACACCTAGGTTGGGCTTTTATGGGTTGGGCACTTGGGCGGGAGGGGGTGTGATATTACCGGGAGAATTTTTTTAAAATTATCGTGAACCCATTAATTCCCGCACCCAGACCTTGTACAACGTGACCTCAGGACCTGGTTTACATCGTCTTGGGATCAAGTAAGGCGCAGGCCGGAGTGTAATAAGTGGCGTAAACATATTTTTCAGCTGGAGGTAGGAAATATGAGACACGTGTCTCACAGGGAGGCGGGGTATTTTCGCGCACTACACAAGAGTAGTATCCAGACATAAGTCGCGCACTTCGCATGTATTCAGCTTACGCAATATTTATGTTCCCCCTCCATGCGCGGATACACACCACCGACATAGCGTTTTATGGCTAGCTGGCGTAACGCGGTAACAAAAAGACTGCTTCAATCAATCACGACCAATTTCGCGGGAAGATTTGTGGGCCCAGAATTGAATATCAGGATTTGAAATTCCCAGCATCCCCGTTGATCTAACGTCTAGGACAGGTAGCGTCTCCTGCCAGTTCCCACACCACCCAAACAATTCAATTTCCAGTCTTGTGTGGTGAGAGTGTTTATTTAGAGAATGGCCATCCTGTTATGGCGCATTTATATTCACAATTATACCGCACAGAGCCCGAGCCTTGGAAATATGTAACATGTGGTACCGATGTATTGAACACGTAGTTCATGTTCTGCACGTACTGGCGCAGTTATGTACCGAATGCCCCCATTATATATATATATATATTCTAAGTCTAATAGCTTACCAGTCCCAAAAATAACCGTGCAAACGAACGACAACGATAACAAAACTGACAAAAACAAAATGCATGTTTGACGAGAGGAGTGAGCCTTTCTTTCTGGAGAAGTTGGTGGCCCTGAAAAGAGCCGTTGTAATGGAACTAACACACCACAAGGTATGAAGTTGGTTGTAGCAGATGTACCATCATCTACTTCTTTGCTGGCTTCTTTTTGGGCGCAGACTTCTTTACTGGTTTCTTGGCGGCCTTCTTCGCCGGTTTCTTGGCTGGCTTCTTCTTTGGCTTTACAGCTTTCTTTGGCTTGGACGCAGTCTTCTTTGAAGCTTTCTTTGCAGCGGGCTTCTTTGCAGCGGGCTTCTTGGCCGACTTCTTTGCTTTGGCTGCCGCTTTCTTTGCCTTTGCTTTTTCTGCGACTGCCTTCTTTCTTTCAGCGGCCTTGATTTTCTGTGCCTTTGCTTGCTCGGCCTTTTTTGCCTTGGCGGTATCAAGCTTGAAGGTGCCGCCAGCGCCGGTACCTTTGACTTGTTTTAGGACACCCGTTTCTACGCCCCGGTGGAGTGCTTTGTTGATGAAAGCGTTACTCTTCTCCGCACCAGTTGAAGCGATTTGCTTTTTGATGGCAATACCAGAGGATCCTTTGGGGTCCTTCAAGGCGGTGATAGCCTTGACGACGAGATCAAGAGTAGAAGGTCCAGCTGGCTTGGACTTCTTGGCTTTCTTTTGAGGTGAAGTTGCCATAGTTGTTGAATTGGTTTGAATACACAATTTGTAATTGTAGAGAACAGAGAAAATTTTGATATGAACTTACCGCGTAATTTTGAATATATCCGTATTGTTTCGGACGTGATAGAGAATACCCACAGTACTCCATTTTGATTGGCCAACAGATTTGGCGTAACTGTTGTAGTAGCTTACGTATAACAGACAGTTGAAAAATCGTTTTAGTCTTCAAATTTTTGCCTAAGAGTTTTTTCAATGATAGCTTACGATACCTAAAGTTTTACAAGAAAATTTATTGAAAAGATATCAAACTTTAAGTAAACAAGAACGATTTCGGGAGAAGTATTATTTTCATGATGAAAAATGAAGTAAAATTTTAAACGTTTAGAATAATTTCAATTTTATGCTAGTATTTTACTCTTTTTCAAGATGTTGTGAAATAATTTCCCACAAATTGGTATTCAAAATAATATTCAAAATTTGTTGTCAACTCATTATGAGTACATTTGTATACATTCGAGTACTCTGGTAATCTGCAGGTCGTTCGAAACTTAGCTTGTGTAAAACGCTAAATCAAGAACATGTCAGCTATATAGTTCTACGCACAGTACTACACCGTGTATATGCAGTGGGGTTATCACAATGGCAAATGTACGTAATATAATTTCTTCATATATAGTGATTTTGTTCGAATTAATATAAAATAAATAAAACATATTTTTGTGTAAAATTCTGTGTATCTTGCATATGCGGCAAATAGACAACCTCCATTACCGCGCAAAGGCACCACGTAGGACTACATTATCAGTGTTGGAGGACTCGAGTCCGGTCTCGGTCTCGAGACCGGTCTCGAGACCGATTTTGAAGGACTCGGTCTCG
>JAODFY010228303.1:0-10416 GCA_027580055.1 Paracaudina chilensis | reverse complement strand
TACCCAAGTCATATCGGACATTCTTAAGAGATGTTGCTGGATGTTACAAGCGATATCAGTAATTAATTTATTTACTTACTGTAAGGTGGCCCAATCAGTCATGGTCAACCTTAAAACGTGCTTCAGATCAAGTCAGCCGAATGATCGATTCAGGGTAAAGTCAGTATGCTTTGTCCTTTCGCCGAGAGGGACAGGTACGAAATTTCCATTGGGAGGGTGAGCTGGGGAGGGAATAAATGATTTTAGGGAGATTAGTCAGATTAGTCATTGTTAATCAGTTTAAGCCATGTCAGAAAAATCTATTTTTTGGTACCCAAGTCATATCGGGCTTTCCTAAACGTCGAGATGCTGTCGGATGTTACATCTATCAATCGATATCAGTAATTCATTTAATTCATTTACTTCGTCGGTTTGTGCAGTCAGATCAGTCATTGTTATTTGATGCCCAAGTCATATCGGGCGTTCCTAAACGTCGAGATGATGTCGGATGTTACATCTATCAATCGATATCAGTAATTCATTTAATTTATTTACTTCGTCGGTTTGTGCAGTCAGATCAGTCATTGTTATTTGATACCCAAGTCATATCGGACATTCTTAAGAGATGTTGCTGGATGTTACAAGCGATATCAGTAATTAATTTATTTACTTCGTCGGTTTGTGCAGTCAGATTGTTAAACATTTTAAGTCATCGACTTAATAGATGTACCTGACATGTATAATATTGGTATATTTGTCCAAGTCAGAGTTAAAGTTTAAAGTAATGTCAGGTACATCTATCAATTCACATCAGTCATTCCTTAACTTGGTATACTTGATATAGATAATCATGTAAGGTTTAGTCATACCAGTCAGGTAACGATTATAAGATACCCAATTATAAGATTATAAGATACCCAAGTCATACCGTCGGGATGTTGTCAGGAGCCCCGTCGGGTTACATCTATTAAGTCATATCCAAAGTTCGTTATTAAAGTAATACTTGATAGCCTTGTAGAGTCAGATAAGTCATTGTTAATCATGTATGATGTTATACGTGTTATCAGCATTCCTAGTTGGTAACAAAGTCATATCGGGCAATCTTAAAACGGCGAGATGTTGTCAGATGTATTTATGTTCTTGTTAATGATGTGTATGGTGATGGTGTATATCATATCAGTTATTCGTTAGTGGTCTCCAATTCATATCGGACGAGATGTCATATTTATTGATGTCATTGATGATGTTAATGGTGTCAGGTGTAAGTCATTCTTAGTCATTTGAGGTCATGATGATCTGATACCCAAAGCCATATCGGTCATTCCTAAACCGTCGATTATGTTATCAGATATATTTTTAAATTCATAAAATATTAACTGTTAGGGCGTATTCGCTACTAATTGAGTCTGTCAGGTCATATCAATCATATGATATCAATCAATCAGGTGATATTACAAATACGTAAATAATTTGAGGTCAGTTTGAGGTCATTTATACAGCTATATTTATTTATTCCTAACCATACGTCAACCTTCTCAGTATGAATCAGTATCAACGTAGCAAGTGTTAGTGAATTAATTCATACTAATCATGACTCATCGATTAAACCGAACATTTTATATATAAAGTAAAATGACATTTTTAGTTCAAATTATTTGTTAATTATTATTCATTATTGTTAATCATTTTTTAAGCCGCATTTTAAGCTACGCATATCACTTCACAGTGGTCCTCCTTGTTTCGATTTTCGCCAGGTATATTTAATAATCATGAGTGTATTTGTGTTGTGGTGTCAATACCAAGTAGCCAGTCAGTCGTTATTCCAACCACATTTGGCAAGACGAATCCGTCATTCTTGATATGCCTCTTAAAGAAATAATCAGGGTTTGAACCCCGAGAATTACCCTGCTTTCTCCAAAAGGAGATTTTGCCATTTTCCCTTGCTAGTTATGATTAAAATACCTGCATCTTTCACATCTTAAATCGCCCTATTTGCGAAAAAATTAGCCCATAACTGTACGGGTGTACGATCAATTGGTCGCCGAACTAGAGCTACAGTGTAGATATCACCTATTCCTCTTTTTGGAGAATATCGGTAAGTTTTGTTGCAAATTATGGAACTCAAGTACATTACACACTTTACAGTAAACACACTTTATATATAATAATTATGCATTATTATGGTGGTATAATGATGACAAAACCGTTAAAAATAACCCTGATTACCATCAACCCTGATTATTTAAGTCATGGCGGTCATTCTTATAAGCAAGCACAGTGGAGTTGGATGTAATTGTCAAATCATGTAAGTGGTGTCAATCCATTATTAATCAGCTAAGATCATTTTAATATGTTCATCAGGTCAGATGAATTATTCATATGCAGATGAGGTAATGTCAACCACATTTACCAAGTCATATATCAATCATGGTGAAACATATTCATCTAATAACAAACCTATGTCAAATGATCTCAAATCATTTCGAATCAGTCATGGTCAATATAGATATATTTCATTGACGTAGCCAGATGCGGGCTTATGCCCCCAATCACGTTCACCAAAAAAAGGGGGAAAGGACGAAAACAAAAGTATTATATTGATATTGTAAATAAAAGCTACCAGATCAACAGCCAAGTATCACAAGCAATTTCAGGTTGACGGGCATGTATGAACATTATCATGTTCTCTCATGTATCGAATCTCATGTAGTTGCGGCATTGCGTGATGGACAAGTAGCAATAAAGAATTCTCATAGGGATAACACGCGCATGTGTCCCACTGCATCCCCAGGTATTTTAAGTTCGGGACCAATATCACATGGGGTGCAATCATTTTTTACACGCTCCGCGCACAGCTATAATATTAATAATTCTCATGATTTCTTTAAATACCCCTCCGAAGAGCTTCCCAACCCTTCCCGCGAGTCAGTCATTGCCACTATATATGGTTAACTGGCTATGTGAGATATCTCTATAAGGCCATATCAAATTGCCAAATGAGTCATCAGTTGTGGTCATGTCGTGTGTGTTTGTAAAGTCTTACCTGTTGTTTCTAATCGATTACAGCCAGATATATTTGTCAAATACTATATCAGTCACAAGAGTCAATCGTTGTCATTTTAGATATGGTTATCAGTCTATCTCTAAAGCCATATCAAATGTAACATAGGTCGTCAGTTGTGGTCATGTCATGTATGTTTGTGGAGTCTTACCAGTCGTTGTTATTCAGTTGAAGTGAGATATCTCCTAAGACCATTACCTGGCTATGTAAATATCTCCATAGGCCATATCTCCAAGGCCATATATCAATTTGCCAAATGAGTCATCAGTTGTGGTCATGTCGTGTATGTTGGTAAAGTCCTACCTGTCGTTTCTAATCAATTTCAGCCAGATATATTTTCAAAATCTATATCAGTCATGAGTCAGTCGTTGTCATTTCAGATCAGTCTATCTCTTAAGCCATATCAGATGTAACATAGGTCATCAGTTGTGGTCATGGCATATATGTTTGTGGAGTCTTACCAGTCGTTGTTATTCAGTTGAAGTGAGCTATATTTGTCAAATATTATATCAGTCATTTCTACTCAGTCATTGTCACTATATATCGTTACCTGGCTATGTGAGATATCTCTAAGACCATATCAATTTTCCAAATGAGTCACAGTTGTGGTCAAGTCGTACCTGTTGTTTCTAATCGATTTCAGCCAGATATATTTGTCAAATACTATATCAGTCATTATGAGTCAGTCGTTGTCATTTTAGAAATGGTTATGGGAGATATCCCTCAAGCCATATCAGATGTAAAATAGGTCATCGTTTGTGGTAATGTCGTGTATGTTTGTAAAGTCTTACCAATCGATTTTATTCAGTTGAAGTTAGATACATTTGTCAAATATTATATCAGTCATTTCGAGTCGGTCGCATTGTCACAATAGATATGGTTATCAGACTAGGTGAGATAAGCTCTAAAGCCGACTGGTTGGTCAAGACGATGAGTCCAGTCACGCCATTTCACGCCATGTTTGAGATAAACGACTATCACTAACCAGTCATGTCATTTCTTATCAAGTCATGCCTTAGGTAAAGAAAGTTAAAAGTCAAGATGAGTGCAGTACATCAGTAACGTCATGTTTTAGATCAACGACTTTCACTAGTTCAGTCAAGATGAGTGCATTCAGAATATATCAGTAACGTAATGTTTTAGATCAACGATTTTCACTAGTTCAGTCAGGATGAGTGCAGTCAGAGTATATCAGTAACGTCATGTTTTAGATCAACGACTTTCACTAGTTCAGTCAAGATGAGTGCAGTCAGAGTATATCAGCAACGTCATGATTTAGATCAACGAATTTCACTATCCAGTCAAGTCATATCCAGTGACAGCATATCTTCGTTAAATTGCTGCCTTAAGTCAATGCCCATCTTAAATAATTGACATAACATACATAACTATTATATACTATTCTGGTCAAAAAGATTCTAGTAAAAATGACCGTAGTCTCAGTATGTAGTCTATAGATTCGTGTCAATCGTAAAAAGTCATAGATATTTCACTTTTTTTAACTTTTTAATTCAAGTATTTAAATTTTTCATATATTATAGCGACGATGACGGGTAATGTATTAATCATGACACTGCGCCTGTAGTCACTGTATTTATGTCATGTAGTAAAGGGATCGTTTGTCAAAAATGAGAAGTAACACCAGGCGGTCCAAAAGTATAAAAGTCGATGTATTTTGTTCAAACCAACACGTCGTCAAGGCCTAAATGGGCAGTCCAGTAAGTCCATATCAAACAAAGGCCCCTAAGACGCCTTCCCACAACTCCTTCCCCATAAGACACATTGCCACAACCCTTCCCCATAAGACACATTCCCATTACTTCTTTCCCCATAAGACACATCCCCATTACTCCTTTCCCCACAAGACACATTCCCATTACTCCTTTCCCCATAAGACACATTCCAATTACTCCTCTCCCCATAAGACACATCCCCATTACTCCTTTCCCCATAAGACACATTCCCATTACTCCTTTCCCCATAAGACACATTACCAATACTCCTTTCCCCATAAGACACATTACCAATACTCCTTTCCCTATAAGACACATTCTCATTACTCCTTTCCCCATAAGACACATTCCCATTAATCTTTTACCCATAAGACACATCGCAATTACTCCTTTCCCCGTAAGACACATTCCCATTAATCCTTTCCCCCATAAGACACCTTTCCACTACATCCATAAGTTTACATATAACGTTCACGTATCTCCAACCGCACCCCCTCCCCCTCCAAAAATATAATATATTTAGTGCATGTATCGTATTTCCAAAATGAGATGAGGGTATAGTACCATATCAACCAATCACCGTGTGACAATTGTAAAATGTCAATGGGAGCATTTCTAATATAGAAATATGGGGGAATCTCACCCTGTACCCTTGGATAACGTAGTGTACCAAACACCACCACAAACACCTCCCGTCCCCAACTTTTCATATATATACCCCCCCCCCCCACTCCCTCCCGGGCAAATTCCACATGTTCTAGAAATTTCATTATACCATCTTTTGTGGCAATTAGAACCTCTTTGCTGAAACAGCAATACTTGATGTACCATACCACGATATACCATTCATACCCCTGCCTAAAACCCATCCCAAACCAGCAGCCCATACCAACAATTGTGTCTAGCTACTCCGCCGAATATGGCAAATTTTCATGGATTTTCAACGCAATTTTTCATGAATTAAATCAATATTTATGAATTTTTATATTTTACAAATTTATTTGGCCTTATTCATCCAGGAAATAAATACCCATCCCGCCCAGATGTACATTAGTAACAAAACGTTTGTGTACGGAACATTGTACCAGCCACGGGCCCATCTAGTCGTTTCTGTAGTGCGAACGATGCGATGTCAAACGCTTCTCTGGAGATCAGAGACTCTGGATCTTCTCGGTATCCGTACTGTCTATATAGAAGAAAGTAATACCGATGGGGGCCACTCCCAGCGGGTGGGTTGGGGGTGCTGTAATCTGCAAGATTTAAACGGAAAACATTTCAAAATAACTTTTCGTTTGTTGAAACACACTCAACAACACTGCATGTGAAATTAAGTGTGTCCAAACACACTCCACACTGCATGTGGAATCCAGTGTGTCGAAACACACTCAACACTGCATGCGAAACCCAGTTTGTAGGTGTAATTTGAAATACTTGAGGCAACCTGAGCAATTTCAAATTGAACTAATTGAGTTTAAATCGAAATTTAAACATAAACCCATTTCAACTTAAATGTACCGTTCGACGTTGAGCAGCAAAACTCTCTCAGTTTGATGTTTCTGTCCATTGTTCGTCTAATAAAACAACTATATTCTACTAATTTTGCCAATTGTATAATTTATTACTGAAATCGAGCATATAGAAGCATGTTTTACGCGTTTTGTTCGGCGAAAAAAAATATGTATAAACCGATAACTGTCACTACTTAAAAACAGGCCAATGTGATACACAGACGTTTATGTACGTCAAGATGACAATTTTAGCTGATATAATGCCGCATATTTTGGGGGAATTTTTAACCCCAAATAAGGTCAAACTAAAGTAACATAGAAATGTAATTTGAATGGATATTGAGTACAAGACTCTTAACACTTACCCAACAATGTATCAGAAGTAAAAACGTTCCCGTCTGCCACGTCAGAACCCTGTATGCATGGAGAAATTGTAATTTTAGTATTTTAAAGAAGTAAATTTAATTCAAAACTTATGTTGTCGGTGAAGCTACTGACAAGGGGCATCGAGTGTCAGGATGGGCCCCGAAGACAATTATACTATCGCTCTCTATCGCCCCCACCCCCTCAGACCTGCTATATTGACAACTGAATCCCACGCAAAGCTGTGAAATATTAGCACACGAAACTATATGCCAGTTTGACTTAGGCTATCATGATGGGAAATATAGTATGAACATCGCGGTTATTATACACTGAAATGCTTCTACTTAATATATTATTTGCATGTTGTGATACCTATTTCCATATAGTCACTTAGAGACAACAGATATTTGACTGATTTCCCGTTAAGCAGTGTCAATGACTGATTTCCCGTTAAGCAGTGTCAATGTCACCAAATTGGACTATTTTAACTATAACAGCACCTTGACATTAGCTACCAGCCAGTGTAACCAGTAACGAGAGTAAGAGTCAGCCTGGCTGGGGGCATCGGGGTCCGCCATAATGAGAGTGTAGTACGTATTCTACAAAGGAAAACAAAACAAAGGATACATTCATAGCAATGCATTTTCATCCAATGAAAGGCGACCTGACGTCATTGAGCAAATATAATAACCAATAATGTCTGTGCCGAAGGACGCAACATAGTATCCATAGGCTAGAATAATGTAAAATAACCCAACATAGTATCCATAGGCTAGAATAATGCAAAATAGCACAACATAGAATCCATAGGCTAGAAAAATGCAACAATTTCAGTAGGGCGTAGATCACAAATGGTGCAATATTTTTTGCCCATATTAGATTTCAGCTTGGAAATGAAGACGAAAAGTAGTGGTGACGAATGTTTTACTACGCAAAAATAATTATGAGAAAAATCTTAGCCATCTTTTCATTTTATAGTTGCTATTGTCCCACTTAATAACTTTGCCTCATACAGTCATATGAGCCTCTACTTTACTGAGGATTGAGATTAGTGACCGATTGGATTTGTCGAAAAAAGGAGACTTGCAGGTGGACTGGTGGAGAAAATAATTGCTAATAACGATGTTATCGCGATACATGGTACCCATGCATACTGTCGTAACATGACTCGGTGTTAGTCAAACAAGAAATTTACCTACAATGTATGGTCTTTTCTACTTATCCAGTAACAATCATATCAGTAACAATCATATCACATCACAGCATCCTATTCTCATTATGGGACTCGTGTACACAGTCTGTACCACTACTCACCGCGGTTCCAGACAGTGGCGTACACAGGATTTCTGAGGTGGGGGCCCAAATCTGCGAGTCTCCCGACTGAAGTGGGGGAGGGGTCTACAGGGAAGTTGTGTCCCCTCCCCTTTTCAAAAGTAAACCTAGCTAGACGCAAAATGGTCCCACCAATTGCGATTCTAGGGGAATTTCTGTGGCGCCGCTATTACTCCAGATTTTTTTTTTTATGTCTACAATTTTTTTTACTCAAGAAAAAAGGGGCGGACCCCTTGGACCCCCGTATCTGCCCTTGCACAAGTAGTTTGGGTCAGTTCTACCCCCACACCCAAATCAAATGGTCCTGTATGCCTATGATATTAAGCATCAAAGGTTTTACAACGAATACAAAATTATTTACAAATTTAAATGAAATTATAACACAACATGTAAAATGTATGTAGTGTCTAAAAAGAAGCTGGCAATATATATAGTTTATGGTATAGGCCTGTTGTCACATGAGTGTGTCAACAGTCAGGAGCGCCGCCAGGGTTTTGTGAGGGGGGGGGGACGACCCAAAATAGTAATAGTGATGTGTCCTTGGGGCGGGGCCATATATAGCTAGCATATTTTGTGGGCCCAATGATTAAAGGGGGGCTGTGATGTACACTGTCTTAGCAGAGCGCCACCATTGGTTGGCACATATATACCACAGGTCGCAGGAAACAACATGACAAAGACATTGTCTTGCAGGCATATATGAGAAAAGTTTGGAACTGTGTCATGGCAGCTAGGACCAGGCAGCTGTCCAGGATAGTTTCAGACAGGATAATTGGTTGGAGATTTACCAAGTTATAATATAATGATCATAATGATAATAAAATGCACACAATGATATATAAATAATTTTTACAGATGAAGGAGGGAGGGCTATAAGTCCCCGACGGGGTCTGTATCACCTGGTCTGTCCCACACTGGCACTACTACTGGTGTTGGGCTCACATGATGACATGATTCCCTCACTCACTGGCACACACAGGAACTCCTTTTGGGTGGGGCTGAGATTTTCCCAAACAAATTTCAAGACGCTTTACGGCAACCGTGGCGCCCACAGGAAGAAGGGCATACGGAACTACATTGTATGTGTATTTCCAACCAGGAAGCCAAAAGGCTTAGTGATTGTTTGCTTGTCAAATGTTAAGCCACACCAATCAGCTATATTAAAGGTGGGAAGCAAGTAGTGAATTTACAAGTGTTTCAGATGACACTGAGAACTCAGATTCCTAATTTAATGAACATGCATGTAAACTTTCTCATTGAGGTGTTGATAGTTGCATTTGAAGTTACTACAACAGGGATATGTTCCATTCATTCATAGTTTCAAAAGTGTTTAACAAAGCCAACTGAAAATACTTACTTTTTTGGTAGGTTTTGCTACTTGCAACCCCATCAATTGGTCAAATCATGTGAACTAATTTTGAACTTGATACAACATGGCATAATCAACTTAGCATTTTCACCAACTTTACGATGAATACAAAAACATGCACACTGTAAGGATAAAAAGTTTCTAGTCATTTATAGGCCGGGAGCCCAGAGAGTTTATCCATGTGAAAAGATACAAAAGGTTTGATGGTCTGGTAATGGCCAAGAATCGATATTCTATGTTGCTGCCTGGGTAACATCCTGTGCGAGCATCCAGGGGGTCACAAAATAGGGGTCTCAAAATGTGTTTATGTTTTGAGACAAACATCAGATGACAATAGAAATGACAGCAACTGTTGCCTGTACCGGTCCCCTGACATTAGCTCGCAAAGGGCCGTGCCCATATGGTGTTACAAAGATTAATCTTTTTGCATAAGTACAGGTATTTAATAACATGGGGTTTACAGCAACTTTTTCCTGTACCAGGGCCCAGACAGTAGCCCCAGAGAGCCCCCATGTCCCATATGGTGTTATGCATGCGAAGAGATACGTAGGGCTGAATCTTTTAAGCATTGGAACTATTATACATTGGGGTTTACAAATGCCAATGACAGCAACTTTTTCCTGTACTGCGTGCAGCAAATAATTACTTTGTGGTGGCTATGCATGAAGTGTTGTATGGATCTTTGACACTTTTTTTGTAATAATGTGTAGGCTAATAAGGCATACGGCACAAAGTTAAAACTAGCCTGTGATAGTAAAATTGTATAATGGTTCAGGTAAGTTCGACCAAGTTAAAATGACCCACAAGATAACACACAACATTGATTAATCCTTTATGCACTTGTATTGCCTTAAATATGAATCTCATTATATAGTGTTGCCATTCCTGTGGCATATATAAATGTAATAGACCTTCAAATTTGACCCAAAAAATAACAAGACACAAAGGAGTGTTGTGATTCCTTGCCTTTATATTATTTGAATTCCTGTGCAAATAATCTTCACACTCTTTCACGATTTTGAATTGTCCAGGATGCAAAATTATTAAGGTACTGACAATGAAAATGCA
>JAODFY010228192.1:0-10417 GCA_027580055.1 Paracaudina chilensis | reverse complement strand
ATGGTGGATCTATAGGCCAAGTATGGCTTCCATGCACCTTTCCCATATAGAGTTAGAGCGGTCCCAAGCTCAGGCATAACAGACACACACATGCACACACATACACACACACTTACACATGCCAACCTTACTACATAGGTTCCTTTTGCTACTGCAAGGAACCAAAAATATAAAAATATGAGTCCTAAAACAAAAGCAGATGAAGCTAATTAAGCATCAATATCTAAACTGAGGTAGGAGATGAAATCACCTGACTCAAGGTACTTCTTTAGTGTTAGCTCTAGTGACGGCAGAGGCAAGGCGGGCAAGTCTTCATCATACTGGAAGGTCTTCTCAACTGGCGTTTCCTGCATGATTGTCTCTAGATGTGATGAAGGTGAAAATTTATAGGCGAATAATTGTTCATATTTAAATCTCTGTATTCATATATACATAACCCAGCATTACTATTTACATGGTACCTGCAATCTGGTTTGGGAATTAAGTTTGCATGGTTCATAATTGTGTTATAAATTGTAGGGAGCAGGTTGGACTAGGTCTACAGTTTCCAATCCTGTAGATATCGTTTAAACTGAATAATTAAGGACTAAAATATATACCTTAAGTTTGATATTGATCCATTATGCCCAACTGGAGATATTGTATTCACCAAATCAAGCATCACACCCAAACACAGATTGATAAACAACAGAAAAAACCATGGGAATTTTATCATCAAACTTGGTCCTGAAAAGCCATTTTTGGCCGAGCAAAATTTCACAACCTTAATGCATGAAATAGATAAATGAAAATATTTGGGCTAACCAGACTTACAGTCTTCTAGCATATTTAGGGTTGAAATAATCATTATTTTGTAATTAATCATGTATTTCAATGTAATGATATATAGAAGAATATTATGATTTTCTCTTTGAAATAATTATTGGATCAATTAACTTATAAGTGTTCTAAGCTATTTTTATTATACCTATATATCCACTCGGTGCCACGGTGTATTTCACAACACTCAAAAGGATACAGATAAATTATGGAGAAAAATAATGCATTCATAAATAGTAATTAGAATTTTAATATCAAAATGCTTAATAGGGAGCACTTACCTCTACAGTCTGTGAAATCTTTTCAGAGCACAACGGAAGGTGTGATCGGGGTGTGTAGCGTTGTAGTTTTAATCTATGAGAGATAAACACGTACCATGTTGTTGGCGAGCAAATTAAACAAACAGAGATCAGCTGATGTTGGTTATAAATACAAACAGTAATTAAAGGGAGTTACAAAAATTGCTCAAGTTTTTTAATGCTAAATTTTTATCTTATCACCAGATGGCTAGTATATAAGGTAGTAAAGTATCCTCAACATGGTTACTATCTGGTTCATTCACAAACCAATATTGTGGTCTGCACTATTTGACTTTCAATTAAGCCTGTGTTTGAGATTAATTAAGAGAAATAAAAACCACAACCACAAGTCCAATCTCTGTAAGGGTGATTGTAATGTAGTATTGTGACAATGGTCCCCCTCCAGTTTTTGCCACCCCCCATCCCCCCCACCCCCAACCCTTATAGTGTCTCTAAGGAACCCACTACATTTTGTCAGAACATAGGGGTGTCAGAACATTTTATATTTACCATGGATTCACTGCCACAAAAGTATCAGATATATGCGAAAACAACAAAAACAATAGCTACCTTCAACATTGGTGTTCTGGCCAATCCAGTATCTCTGAAATGGAACCTCATGCTGAATGCTGTAAATAACAGCACAGACCAATTTAATTAAAGTGTGTTGGTACATGCAGTATGTCTCAATTTTATAAGTCTATAATTTTAATACCCATCTCAAATTCCCCGTCTCAATTTTTCTGCATGATTGTGCTGCTTGATACAATCATGTGGCCTGCCCTCAACTCCTAACATCCCGATGTTTGGATGAGATCGTGGTGCTGCTTGATACAATGCAGCCTGCCCTCAACTCCTAACACCCCGATGTTTGGATGAGATCATGAGAGGCTAATTATTCACCCAGAGCTATATTTTTGGTCTATTTAGATTTGTAATGCCCATTATACATGACAAGTTTAATTGTTATTCTTACAATGTAACCAATGACATTGCATCCATGCATCATCATCTGTATGCACACAAATGACAGCTTTCATGTCAGTTTAAAAGTCTACAGGTATATAGACTCACATGCCAACATCCATGCACTGATGCAGCCAGAGCCCCACTCCAAGGAAGCCACATGGTCATTTGTTTTGCCCCAAAGTTTTGCCCCAAATGTTCTAAACAATCAATACAACAATCCGAGATGGCCTGTATCCTTGCAGCCTGGACAGACCTTGACTTCAATTATCAACATAATGATTTAATTATAGAATCCAGGATTTCTGATCACAATTTGTTCATATAGAGCAGTGGTTCTCTTGGACCACTGCCCTCCTGGACTGGCTCAATGCCACCTCGTCCTATAGTTTGTGGTCACACCACAAGTGGGCAATTAGATAGTCTCAATTTATGTTGATATGAAGCAAAATAACAGAAAACATATTTTCAGAATAATATAAGAATGGGGTAGTTGATTGAATAGCTAATTTGCTGATTGGCACTGGGTAAAAATTGGCACTTTTTCAGACTGCAGGAAGCCCAATGAGGCATCAAATCACTGCTGCTAAATCATTGCCAGTGCCCCCTACTTCATGAAGCCCAATGAGGGCATCAAATTGCTGCTGCTAAATCATTACCAGTGCCCCCTACTTCATGAAGCCCAATGAGGGCATCAAATTGCTGCTGCTAAATCATTGCTAGTGCCCCCTACTTCATGAAGCCCAATGAGGGCATCAAATCAATGCTGCTAAATCATTACCAGTGCCCCCTACTTCATGAAGCCCAATGAGGGCATCAAATTGCTGCTGCTAAATCATTGCCAGTGCCCCCTACTTCATGAAGCCCAATGAGGGCATCAAATCAATGCTGCTAAATCATTGCCAGTGCCCCCTACTTCATGAAGCCCAATGAGGGCATCAAACTGCTGCTGCTAAATCATTGCCAGTGCCCCCTACCCACAGGATTCTGGAGCACATGCCTGAGAAAGTTCTCAACACCCACTGGGGTGGTAGGAACCACATGAGAACCACTAGTAAAGGTGGTGCAAATATAATGGTGGACATCAATCCTGGGGGGAGTGGTCGAGGGAAGGTAATTCCCCGCCCCATTTCAGTTTAGACCTACATTTATCTAGATACAAATGCTGCTGCCAATGTCCATTGAACATTAATAGGCCTATAGACACTGTATTACCTAATTAATCAAGAGTATATAACACACACTATCTGTAGAGTATCAGCCTGGCATTTGGGAGTTCCCGAACTGATTGCTTAACATCTGAGTATGTGGTCCAGAAGGCTGAAAGGCATGTGTTCATCCATGATCATAAAAAAACACTTCTTTGTGCCCCATGTGTCCATGCCCCACATAAGATATTGATTAAACTTGTTTTGTTATGATTTGTGGAAACTGTACTACTCTACTTCAAAAATTCTTGTGACACCACTGTCTAGAAGCCATACAGGTTTGTTCATGTGGACAAATATCCTTCCTGACCCTTAAATATAAGCTATTAGTAAACTAATGTTACATCATGCACACAGTATGTATTTGAAGGCCTATGACCCACCTCTTTTCAGCTTTGGCCAGTGTTATCAACCATATTTAACCAAGCTTATGCACTGTTCATTCAGTCCAGCACATACATATCCTTTTCTTATCCTGGTTCAGTACATTAAATTGCAATATAACAGAAAAAACAAACCATTTTTGTGAATTGTGAATTACAATGCAAATTTATTAGAAAATGGTTACATATAATATCTACATGGCCCATACCACAACCTGCATAATCATTGCCAATGGAAGTCATAACTCCTCAAAAGTATTAGGATAACACTGACCTTTCAAACAATGTGCCCTTCATCAAAGAAAATGCATCACCATCCTGTCCATAAGTACCCTCTACACCTTTCCAAAAACATAAACCCTCATTATTTTTTCAAAACAACATTGACAATTAAAAAAATAAAATTATTATAAAGAAAATGTCATGCCAGTAAAACTGAAGATTAACACCTAATCTTGCAACACTCCCAAAGATAAACCACTACCCTTTCACAGAGAAGAGAACTCCCAAATGTGACAAGCATCCCCCCTCTAACATCCAGGCAAAAAAATCGGCCTCTTTTATTGTCTTGTTATTTTAAAACCAAATTGAATGTAAATGACTACAATGTGCCAGAATTCTCTGTTAGAATGGTTAGACCATTTGTTGTTATGTATACAGCCTTTCAGCAATCACAAATTTTACAGATTTTTTTGAGCTCTTAAGCCCCTGAAAACAACAATGGGCTATATCTGATTCTGATCTAACATTAGTCACCATCTACAAATGTGTTTGCTAATTTATGTAAATGGCAATGTTCAAATTAGAAGGAAGGTGCACCCATCACATGACAAAACATTGATTCCAGTGCTGATGCTCAGAATGAAACCCATGCCTTTATCATTATGTAGCCTACAAAAACGTATATAAATCATAACCTACTCGATAAAAATAATATGTGATAATGTGTCATATACCTCCTCTAAAACAGTCATCACATCAGAATTAGGTTTATGATGATTGGAAAACATTCACTAACAATGCAAGTGTTATGAGCATTTATCCTCACTTGACCTGTGACTGATCATTACATTACATGAGTTCATGAAACAACTTATTCTTGAACAAAATCCTTTCCTCTACTAAAGAAAGATATCAACTGACATACATTATTTTAACCCTTACAAAAGCTTATTCCAAAACTTCAAAGTATAATTGCTTGAATGTTTAAATATAAATAATATCTTGTGGCTATTCATATGACCAAAGTCGGCTCTATAAGGACGCTAGGTGTCCATATGACAAAATATGTTCCATAAGAAGCCACTGACTGACAAGGCAAACATGACAGATTGCATAAGAATGCACTCATCATGATAGGCTACTTGGGATAGGCTACTTGGGAACAGTTATGGCTCAACCGTTTTCTTACGTGGGGCGCAGCGATAGACAACAATATATAAATTAGTGAAATGGTGACTACTTTAAATTAAGCCATACATACCAATTTCAGTATCAGTATTTTCATTTTACCATTATCACTAATTTCTAGTCTTTTGTATTGTTAAACTTGTGCAGTTGCAGTACTGTAGACCTAAAATTAGTAATAATGTTAGTCTAGCCTAACTACAGTAACAGTATAGCCTACACACATGTATAGTGTAGGTTTACAGTCGGTTGGATTCAATGTAACAGATGCTGGATGTGAAAGAGGTAGTCCCCAGGAAACCATTGTGCAACTGGGCTCAATTTGCAGTGCTGAGAGGGGGAAGTAGGTTCCCCTTGAAACCAGGTTACTAGGGCCTGGACATCTCATCATTTTTTTTATTAGCAGATTAGCACCATGGTTTCATTTACATTACACTGAAAGCCCATCCATCCCACTGACCAACTTCTATTAATCAGGTTAAACCTTCTCATAACTGACTACAAGACTATTACAAGTATCTAATGAGCGTGGAGGTCAAGGGGTGAGGGCCTAGGTCCAGAGGTTGCGGGGTCCAGTGACTCCAATCGGACTGCCGTATAGTGTCCTTGAGCAAGAGACATTATCCTAACTGCTCCTCCCCACCCAGGTGCTAATTGGGTACCTGCGTGGTGTAAGTTGTCAATGAGTGCTGTTCTATCAGTTGCCTGTGTGCTCCTCTCCACCCAGGTGCTAATTGGGTACCTGCGTGGTGTAAGTTGTCAATGAGCCCTGTTCTATCGGCTGCCTGTGTGCTCCTCTCCACCCAGGTGCTAATTGGGTACCTGTGAGGTATAACTGGTCAATGAGCACTGTTCTATCGGCTGCCTGTCTGCTCACATGTGTGGGCCAGACGAATTATACCAATTGCCAGGGTATACATGTGGAACACATTGGGATGTAAAATGTACATGAGGTGTGCTATATAAGAATAATGTATTATTATTATTTAAATTTCTTTAAGGAGGCCATGACACATTACAAAATGTATGTGACAGAGAAATAAAAACCAGCCAGTCCGGCTTCCACCTCTTACATTGCTGAGATATAGAATGTAGCCGATTGTGCAATACCTATGACATCGCAACAGGCACACACATTAAATTGCCTTTGTTTACTTTTAAAACCGAAAGGCTTAATTCACCTTGAAAAAATAACAACTGTTGCAAAGCCTGTTGTGGTTTAGAGGACAGGATGGTCTGCATCACACTTAAATCCATCGACACATTATCTGATGTGTTTGAGCATAGCTGCTAAAAATTCTTTGAAAAAAAATCAAATGCAGACTCTGGAAAGTTCAGGTGTGTAACCCTAAGTTGAATAATCCTGAATAATGCTGGAAAACTGATTGACCAAATTTTTGTCACCTATGTCCCTTGACCAATCAGAAATTCATCCTGGGATGAGAGACTAAGTGCTATTAAAATTACTATGCCAAGGAAAATCCACATCCGGTGGCACTCGCTTAGTCACTGTCTTTTAATTGTTCCAACAAAATCTTTTTCTTTTCCCGGAGCTCGCCCTCGCTCAAGTCGCTATCCGACGTGTCCCATGCGGTCTGTTAAGAAAGAGAAGATTGAGAGTTCAAAAGGTCAACTTTCCTGTAATTCCCCCTCACTTAGATTGCTGTCCGAAGTGTCCCAAGCTGTCTGTAAGGAAAGTAACGGAAATGAGAAAGTAACAGTGAAAACAAAGAGATTGTGAGAAGCATGCCTTTTTTTTTTCTTTTTTTTTTGTGGCAGTTTGTGATGTGACAATTTGATGTAAGATAAGGTAAGAATTTTGCAGCAGATAGTTTATAAAGGAGCAAAAATGTTACGAGCCAGTTCATGATTATGAAATGCAATGAATTGTGGGTTGTCATTATGGGTATGCACAAGGCCTACACATATTTATTACACACTAATAATGGTCGTATATGGTAGGATATGTTCAGTAAGAAATGAAAGATACAAGTTTTTTTCATATAATTTACATGCTAAAAATGGAAATCTTTTGTAAACTCCCAATAGTATGCTCGTATTACTCTGGTAACCCACATTAATGAGTATAAGAAACATGGAAATATGCATGCATGGATTTTGTTCTGTGAATAGTTTTGTTGGAAACTCCAAAAGTATGCCTATATTACTCTTGACCAAAGTATGCCTATATTACTCTTGACAAAAGTATGCCTATATTACTCTCTTGACCAAAGTATGCCTATATTACTCTTGACCAAAGTATGCCTATATTACTCTCTTGACCCACATAAATAGAGTAAAGATACATGGAGTTATGACTTTACAGTTTTGTTCAGTGAAGAACTTCTTTGTGATGGAAACTGTATTACTCTTGTAAACCACATTAATGAGTAACGCTACATAGATTTATGCATTCATTGGCTTTGTTCAGTGACAATTAGCCTACACTTATGATGCCTAAGTGCAATAATTGTAAAACCAAAGTTTATTTTTGTTTCGTTCGTCGATTCTAGATGTTAAGTGTCTTGTATCATTTTAATACAATACAATCAGGCATTTATATAGTGCTCTACAAAGAACTTAGCCCTGTACAGAAGAGTACACATAGAGGCCCAAAACAGGTGACAATATGAAAAAGAAATCAAGTGAGTCTTTGTGTGAAAGAGTGTGCTATAAATGTAGCAGAATGTGGTAGTTTCTCACGAAAATGGAAGGATTAAATGAATAACAACTCTTTAAGAACATTTAAAACGTGCCACTGCTCCCTACCATTGCTGCCCTTCAAGGATTTTTCCATCATATCATCATGGTGGTCTAATTTTAGCATTTTGCTTGACATGATAAAAAGAGCAAACATGCAAACTCACACAAATGTACACATCAAAACTTTGTTCATATTATCTCTCGCAACCCTTGAATTTGCCCCCTTCATATTACTATCATGGATGGCAAACTTACAGCAAAACAAGTAGGCACTGTTTTGCAATGTAAACACAGATAGGTGAACATTGGACAAAATTGAGAGCTCCATCTATCTGGCTGATGAGGGTTCAGGGAGATAAGCTGAATGTTTGGTAAGGGTAATTGATAAACGCTGTGACAATTTGACTGACACTGTGACACACATGATTGACATTTTTTCCTTTCTACATAAAGCAATTTCAACAAGTAGGCAGACTCAGTGTACACAAAACAATTGGACAAGCAGATGTGCTTTGTTAAAATTGGCAGCTCCATCTGGCTGAGGAGATTTCAGAGAGATGATACAGCTGAATATTTTGTTAACATAGGGGGTCATAGATAAATGCTGCCACAATTTGAATGGCATGTGGTTGACAATTTTTGTCTTCCCCTATAGCAACTTCCAGCTAATGCAGGGCATTGCTAACCAAGAGAACTATGAAGGAATACACAAAGTAATGGGATATTTGTCCATTAAAGAGGCCATATTATGAAGGAAATTCATATGGGTTTGAAAAAGTTGCTGTGTCTACCTTTGCAATTCAAGTTTTGTTTTCCCATGCAAAAGTTACTATTTTGTTTTGATGAATGTGGCACAACTTGCACAAAGTTACTATTTCGCCAATTATTACACTGCTAAAAACCCAATTCAATGTATTCAAAAAGTCTCATAAATTTAGAACTTAATTAATGGAGTGAAGGATCTGTGTGTTCTCATTCCCATTCAGTTAATGGATTCTAATGACCCCTTCTTGACCTCTAACCTAAAATTCCCATCACCCAAAAATGGCCCATCACCCAATGATCATTGGGTCCAAGTTTCATCAAGATCAAGCAAAGCATGTATATGTGTGATCAATCTGCATAATTGTGGACAATTGCTGATAGATAGACAAACAAACAGAAAAACAGACAGACATTTAGATGGATAGACAAACAGACAGACAGAGGCCTATACTTTATATTATTAATTAGCCGTTGTTTGGTTGTATTATTATATACATATATTTTCCTTTTTTCTGGGGAGTCTGCTGTTTGCTACGGCCACAGAGGCTTTTAGACTTTCTTTCCCAATATATTATATGTTGTTTTGAAAGAAGCTCCCTAGTAGTGAGTTGGTATCTTACCTTTTCTTTCTTAGCGGGAGTGCTGTGTGCTGGCGTGGCTGGTTTCTGTTGTCTCTCAGAGAGCTCCCCGCTCTCCCGGTCTCGTTCCCTCTCGGGCTCAGATGCTGAACTACTGGAGGGCTGTTTGGATTTATTGACAAGAACATGCAAGAATTATTCACCATATGTTGCAATGTAGCAATGACATTGGGTTTTATACTCCTTTTGTCTCATCACCCTGTTAGGTAAATCTTATTCTGTAATCTACTTGTCGTTGTTTATGGACAGTAACTCCCTAAATGAAATTGTACAATCTAACAAATAAACAGAGTTACATATTGTAGCAATCTCATCATCTCATCATTAAGGTCACCCCATACTAATTAGCATATCTGACACTCCCACTCAGGGCTGGCTGTAGTACACTGCAAGCCGCCAAAATCGTACAGAGGCGAGGAGGAAGATTAGAACATCAAGACTAGAGTAAGTTGAACATTCATACTATATATATATATATATATATATACACTCAATCCACAGTTTGTCATGTACAAAAAAGACTTACACTCTCCTTTTCTGCCAAACATAACACTCATTATTGAGTGGCTACAAGAAGTTCAGGTCTTTTATAATTGAACTTGGGAGGTGCACAAATGTTTTCACAAATCTTAAAACCCCATTCGGCACAAATGCTACTTGATAGCAGTGAGATATGTGACTCCATGGTTTGCACTCTTGTTTGTTTCCTCACCGTTTGCTTACGTTTCCTCTTGGCCTTCTTCTTGTGTCGTCTTGACGATTTGCTCTTGGTTTGTTCAGGCTCATCCTCAGAGGACGCTACGCTGGGGGTTCTCGACCGCTTCTTCTTCTTGGAACGTTTGTGGGAGGAGTGATCTTTGTCATCTTCTGATTCTGTGGGAGGCTGCAAGCATCAGAAACTCATTAACTTTCAAGCGCATTCAAGCAGAGGATCACGTTGATCAAAGGGGCCATGCATGATCCACCCATTCTGAGCCTACACTGAATCATGATGTTATAGATGGTCCCATTCTGAGCCTACACCGAATCATGATGTTATAAGGGGCCATGCATGATCCACCCAATCTGAGCCTACACTGAATCATGATGTTATAGATGGTCCCATTCTGAGCCTACACTGAATCATGATGTTATAGATGGTCCCATTCTGAACCTACACCGAATCATGATGTTATAAGGGGCCATGCATGATCCACCCAATCTGAGCCTACACTGAATCATGATGTTAT
>JAODFY010228081.1:0-10417 GCA_027580055.1 Paracaudina chilensis | reverse complement strand
ACTAGTATTTTTGTTGTAACTCGGGAACGAAATGTCCGTTAGGGTTGGGAGTTATGCCAATGTAATCATATTTGTTGGCCTGCTTTTGGGTGACCTTAGTTTGACCTCCAGTGACCCTTTCAGAGTTTTATATTTCTTACATTTTCAACGCCATATTCGGATCTCAAAAGTGCCTTCCGATCAAAAATGTCAAGGGGGTTAATGGACACAATTTGTGATCACAAAAGTGTTGGCTATAGTTTTGGTTAGTTATGAGTTCATGTGGAATCACAATTACTTGGACTATTTGAGCCCAATCTTGCTATGATAATATTATGTGTCATTGTCATATAGCCCTGCGCAAGGAACCACAGTGCCCTTGGGCTCTTGTGGTGTAATTAACTTTAGGTAAGAGCTTCTAATTTCATGCAAGTAGCTTCAGCTTTCAGCATAGGTTTATTTAGAGGATTATCCACCATCTGAGTTACTGCAAGCAATAAACAAGTGTGTGAGTGTTAAAATTGGCACTTCTTGCAAAATGTAAAAATATATTTTTAGAAATTGTGGTAACTGATAAGCCCTGGTTATAAACATTTTGTATTCTACCCTAAATTTGTATTAACCCTTTGTTTCCATTCAGGTCTAAACTACCTGAAGCTCACTTAAACCAGCCCTTGCCAGACACCTTACATGTAGTGGGAAACACAGTCCAAGTCCAGGGCCTACATACCTTTATAAGGTAATCTATATATAAATATTTGTATATCATTGTTTTTACATATGTTTTATTTGTTAATACAATAATACATATCAATCTTTCAACCATTAGTTAAATGGATGTAATACATAAATGAATTCACCTGGAGAGTAAGTTGTGATAGTTGAACTGTATCCTTACAGAAATAAAGAAACTCCTCGGGATGAGTTCATCTTCTACTCTAAGAGGCTGACAAGGATCCTTGTTGAACATGCCCTGTCCTTGCTACCATTTGAGGTGAGTGAGTTAACCCTTATTCGCATTTGGGGTCGTAAACGACCCATAAATGTTGAAGACAGAATTTATTTGATACATCAGACCCTCAACTTCATTTGCGCATGCTCCTGGGAGTGACGTCAGGTCACGCTCCACTGAGCATCACTTGACGCGGCCGCAGTTTCGAGGCCCGCGTGAACCAGTACGGAGGTGCGGTAAAGGGTTAAGGCTTGGCAGATTGATATTAATTTATTAAACTCAATAGTTGTTACAAATAAAAAAAGAAACTTATTCAGTTCTGATATGTAATTGATGACATCCTCCTTAAATTGGAGAAAGAGCACTCCTATCTTGATGATCACTCATAATCTATCTCTCTTGGACTTCTCACAAAATAACATAGTATCTAAAGCCTTCAAGGTTTTCCTGGACCTGATTTGTAGACATCTCCATGGTTGGGATACACACCAAAGTTACTGCCTGTAACTCTTCGGTTTTTCCTTCACACAAAGCGCGAAACATTAACCAAACTGGAAATGAGGATAAAACTACCAACTATTGCACTAGATCATTGTCTGCCAATGGTTTTAGTTATAGACATGTTTGTGTTTGAGTCTTTAAGTGGTCTTTTTTGGCCCAGAGCAATTCCAGACTGGAATGGTCATAGTCTGAATACTGTTCATCAGAATGAACCCAGGCTGTTTTCTCTTGTGTATGTTGCATGCTGCCCTCTATGCAGTGATAACCACTAGTTGGTGTTTGCAAAGTACAAGACAAGTCATGATCTTCTGTGATTCCCTTTTGATCCGAGGTTTGTCTTTTAAATAGTAGGTTTTTCTTTGCTCCAATGACATATGACACCACTGCAAGCTAACAGTGAGGAATAAAACCGCAGTTCATTGCACCATGGCTGAAATGTCTTTCTTACATTCAAGTAAATTTTTTTCTCTTCAGGACTGTGTCGTTGACACTCCACAAAACACTAAATATGAAGGCAAGAGATTCCTGGGAAGGGTAAGTCTCTGTTGGGTTTGGCTGTGTCTAGAGATTAATTTCTGTGGTTCAGAGTCACAATAATGTGAATAAGGCATCTAGGAGATCAGCAATGTTATAGGCTGCAAGTACCTTATTGCTTACAGCTGGTAGTTATTATTAGAAAGTCACAGGTTAAGAGTGTTTTATGAGCGGAGTGAAGGAAAAACCTCATGCTGTGAAATGCCATTGGGTCCATGAAGTTGATCTTTGGTGACATGTTTCTGCTCTTTTCTGCCTTGATATACAAAGAAGAAACATCACAGCCTGTAATTATTGATGTATGTCGATGTATAACACAAGACTAACACTGCTTTGTTAAAGTGAGTGACTCATGCCAGGAATTATTGACATGGATGCAGATTAAGTAATTATATAAGTGACTCAAATCTGCTGACTTAATGAAATTGATAAACTCAAATCAACACCAACTCTGGATTGTCATATGCGGTACTCAGACAAGGATGTGACTGGCTCAAACACATAAGAATGAGAGCATTTTAATTGCAAGTTACTAAAGTATTAATAGACTGTAATTGAGAAAAATAAGATCTGAATGAATGAAAATAACAACATTTTGTACTTTTGAAAAGCATGATGTCACTAACATCATTTCTTTTCTTTGTGCAGCAGGCAGACGGCACTATAAAGGTAATGAAAAAAGTTAAGAAAAAAAAGATAGCAAGCTAGTGTCATGCACGCTGTTTTGCTGTATACCCTTACCCTACATATATAGCCTATTTTCCTCACCAAATGGTTCTGTTTACATGTGGTTTTTGGCATGTAGCCAAGCCTAGTGGTTTCATTGGCATGTAGCCAGGCCTAATGGTTTCATTGGCATGTAGCCAAGCCTAGTGGTTTTATTGGCATGTAGCCAGGCCTAATGGGTTCATTATCATGTAGCTAGGTTTAGTGGTTTTATTGGCATGTAGTCAAGCCTAGTGGTTTTATTGCCATGTAGTCAAGCCTAGTGGTTTCATTGGCATGTAGTCAGGCCTAATGGGTTCATTGGCATGTAGCCAGGCCTAATGGGATCATTATCATGTAGCCAGGTTTAGTGGTTTCATTGACATGTAGTCAAGTCTAGTGGTTTTATTGGCATGTAGTCAAGCCTAGTGGTTTCATTGGCATGTAGTCAGGCCTAATTATTTTATTGGCATGTAGCCACCAGGTTTAGTGGTTTCATTGGCATGTAGCCAAGCCTAATGTTTTCATTGGCATGGTAGCCATGCCTAATAGTTTCATTGACATGTAGCCAGGCCTAATGGTTTCATTGGCATGTAGCCAGGCCTAATGGTTTCATTGGCATGTAGCCAGGCCTAATAGCTTCATCTGTGTGTAGCCAAGTCTAGTGGTTTCATTGGCATGTAGCCAGACCTAACGGTTTCATTGGCATGTAGCCAGGCCTAATAGTTTCATTGGCATGTAGCCACCAGGTTTAGTGGTTTCATTGACATATAGCCAAGCCTAATGTTTTCATTGGCATGTAGCCAAGCCTAATGGTTTCATTGGCATGTAGCCAAGCCTAATGGTTTCATTGGCATGTAGCCATGCCTAATAGTTTCATTGGCATGTAGCCAGGCCTAACGGTTTCATTGACATGTAGCCAGGCCTAATAGTTTCATTGGCATGTACCCACCAGGTCTAGTGGTGTCATTGACATATAGCCAAGCCTAATGTTTTCATTGGCATGTAGCCAAGCCTAATGGATTTATTGGCATGTAGCCAAGCCTAGTGGTTTCATTGGCATGTAGCCAGCCCTAATGGTTTCATTGGCATGTAGCCAAGTCTAGTGGTTTCATTGGCATGTAGCCCAGCCTAGTGGTTTCATTGGCATGTAGGCAATTTTAGTGGTTTTATTGGCATGTAGCCAAGTCTAGTGGTTTTATTGGCATGTAGCCAAGCCTAGTGATTTTATGTTGCCAGTCTTAGTGGCTTTGTTGTCATATGTTGCTTTGGCATGTAGCCAGGTCATGTGATTTATTTGACACATTACCAGTCTCAATGGTTAAATAGGCATATTGCCAAGCTTAGTGTTTTTGTAGCCCCTTGTGATTTCTAGCATGCCACTGCTAATAATTTCTTGTTGTGTGGCCAAACCAAGTAGCATTAAGCCAATCATAATGGTTATTTAATTGGCAGTTGAGATTGTGTTCATCCATTTTGTTTCATGCCGGCTGTATTAGCAAAACTCCGTGTAAAACACAGATGAAATCTCTTACAGATAACATGTGAAAATGATGTGTGAGAGATAACATCAGAGGGTGTGAGAGATAACACATCAGATGTGTGAGAGATAACATCAGGTGGTTCAGTCTACCAATTTCTTGTTTCATTGCTGTGATGTTTGGTCATTCTTTTCATTTGTTTTCACGTCGTGTTTATGCCTTTTATGTGGCCAGTGCTGTGCCTCAAAATCTTTGGATGCTTTGCTCTATGCTCACAAAATACTGCGTTCTTGTATGTATGTGTGTAGTTCCCTCGGTCTTTTAGGTTGATTGTTCTTTGATGTCTGAATTTTAACCATAGGGGTAAAGTTTTGTGACGCATCCATTGACAGACTCAATAAAAGCAGTTGTATATCCATCTGTACAGGCTGTTGAATATTCATCTGTACAGGCTGTTGAATATTCATGGTGTTGTTTTTAAAATGTTATACTGATTGCTTCTCTGCTTTTGATTTGATTGATTTATTGTGTTAAGTCAATATTATTTGTTTAAAGGCTACTGTGGTATCTGTGTTGCTTCAATGTATCAGTTTATAATTGTAAAGCTCTGCCACATCAGGACATTGACATCGGCACCGCTGCTCCGCATATTTCCATTCTGGTTGATATTTCTGTCACCTTCTGTTGTACTTTAATGGGTTAATGAATGCATTTAAAAAACAAATGTGATTTTACAATTAAAATCTTGCAGCATCCGTCCTCGCACAAGCAGGCTTATCACAATATAACTGCAGGGGATTTTGCAATGGTTTTTAACAAAACCAGGTTAGTTAGAAATACCAGGAAATAAGAATTGTTGACATTGAGAATTGAAGTTAGATTTCTCATTTCATAGATGAAGTTAGTCAAACATGTGGTCGCTACCCTTGTTATGTTTTCGAGGGTTGTCAATTGTAAAGAGATCTTTGGAAAAGTATCAACAACATTTCAGCTGCATTCTTCTTTCACACCTTGTGGCTCAAAATCACGATTTGGCTATTGTCTGATAGGCAAATATCGAAAAACCACAGGTTAAAAAAAAAAGTTAATTGGATTGTTGTACATGAAGGGGAGGGGGGTGTGTGGGAGGGTTGACAGGGCGGCTTTATAGCTCGGAGGGTCGCCAGGTCAGTGCAAGGTGAAATATGGGGTTCCCAGGTCAGTCCAGGGTGAAACATAGAGTTCCCAGGTCAGTCCAGGGTGAAATATGGGGTCATCAGGTCAGTCCAGGGTGAAATATGGGGTCGTCAGGTCAGTCCAGGGTGAAATATGGGGTCATAGGTCAGTCCAGGGTGGAAAATGGGGTCATCCGGTCAGTCCAGGGTGAAATAACGGGTCATCAGGTCAGTCCAGGGTGAAATATGGGGTCGTCAGGTCAGTCCAGGGTGAAATATGGGTCATAGGTCAGTCCAGGGTAAATATGAGATCGCCAGGTCAGTTCATGGTTAATATGGGGTCAGCAGGTCAGTTCATGGTGAATATGGGGTTCCCAGGTCAGTCCACTGTGAATATGGGGTGCCAAGTCAATCCACGGTGAAATATTAGGTCGACAGGACAGTCGAGGGTGAATAGGGGGCCCCAAGCAAAATCATAGGAAAATAAACTAAATGTAAGATTTTTCCTCTCCCGCTTGACCCAGGAGTTCCCCCTTCCCCAATTCATGTGTGCTGGCTCCATGCAGTATCCTGTAATCATCTTCACCCCCATTCTGTTGTCATGAATTGTACTAATTATTCATTTAACATTTGAGACACTGAATTGGTGCAAGTGTATTTTGGATATTGATTATTTCATAAACCTTTTTTTTTTTTCGAAAAATGTAATGGACTAAAATCTTATCATTTGGGTATATATGCAACCAGCAGCTAAAACACCCATAACAGTCATGCCATTTTGCTGTACAGCTAAAATGTGCCAAATCACCAATTAGTAAGCTGCTAAAAGTAACTATAAATCTATAACCAGGAATCGCCTGAAGTTAATGAAGGCACTTGTGTAATATTTCACCTAAGTGTAATTCTAGTAATTGAGACTTTTCTGAAGCTGTTCATAACATCTCTAGACCTTGAATTATAATCACATTATATCATTACTGGTCAGAACTTACTTATTCAATAATTTTCTTCAATTGTGCTTTACATTGTTCAACAATGATGATGTAAAATATGTTCTAGTTCATGCTAATATATATATATATATATATATATTATATGAAACTAATTAATAAGGCCCTGGTCTTGGAAAATGGAACAAAAAGGCTTCCTTTAGCTCTATAATGTTTCTTCTTAGCAACTCAATTTGTCATGGCTCCTGATGATAATCTGCACATTCAAAAATCTAAACACAAATGCCCTTTCATACTCTCACAATTCAAAGTTATAAACAATTTTCTCTTTTAAAAATCTCAAAAGTAGCAAAATATGTCACTCATCAAAAACTCCAAAGTTACAAATTATTTTCACTTAATCACACTTTTCAGAGCTAAACATGATTTCCACTCATGAAGAAATTCAGAGCTAAATATAATTGTTGCTTGTCAAAATGTCCAAAGCTGCAAAGGGATTCCACTCATCACAACCACCAGAGCTAAAAAAAAAAAACAATTGTTGCTTGTCAAGGTCTCCAGAGCTTCACATCACTGACCTTAAATCCAGAGCTTCTGGGTAATCTTCAATCACTTTGTGTTTGGTCCCTACCATAGACAAAATGTATGAACTCTCCTTAGATGTGGAAGGTATGTTAACATGTATAGGCCTACTGTATCAGCTTCCAATCTTCTCATCCTCAAGTTGTAAGCTGTTCGTGGCAAAAAAGCTGTTTGATATATAATTGTAACAATGATGAGGCCTGTATATATGCTATCAGATAGGTTTGACAGTATAGCAGTCATGTTTAACATTTCACACCTAAAATGATGCATGTTTGGTGATTACCCTCAGCATGGGGGATGGATGGTACATTGTCGGGAAGATGGTCGGAAATTAATTACACAAGAATGTTTCAGCATGCAGTGTGTTGGTTTATTAATGAGTTTGTTGGTTCCCATTAATTAGAGCAGTTGAGTTAGAAGCTGATGCATGATGGTTGTGCAACAAATCCTATCAAAAGCTGTGTTTCGATAAAACGTGCAAGATGGACGACCCAAAATGATGCCTGTAAGATCCCTGATCAAATACTGAAGCATCTCACCCTGTATCTTCCATGTAAGATGTTGACATATTGTCTAGTGGACAGCCCTTGGAATTGTCTGCTTCAGTGTATTCTCTTTCATGATTGGTTGATATCTGTGACACAGGTGTTTTTTTTTATAAGGCACAAGCCACTAAAATCCTAACCTAACAGTGTTCCCTGACACAGTCATGTTTCTAAAAGGTAATTTGACAAGACTCAAGCCATGAATTCTGTAAGGATTGGTTGCATTCTAAGTACAGGTAGTGCTAATTCAGAATCTGTGTTTTCTCACAGGTTGATCAGCTGACAGTCACTACCACCCCTATGAAATACCTGACTCAATGAGATGTTATTCATTTAGGTTGAACTTTAGGGTATATGAAACCATGCAATGTGAATCAAACATTATGATAGCATCCATTGAGCATCTACACAACTAGCAAATGGCTTATTCATAATGACCATACACCATACATTTTAAATCAGTGATTGTTATGAAATTTATTCAAATCATGACTCCATCAAAATCATGATAAGTGCCCCATTCAATAAATGCCTCCACCACTATCAAATTCATCTCATAATGACCAATGAGTAGTGCTTCATTTAGGGTGTATAGGATTTATAAAAGAGACCGATGGGACAATGTAAATAAGTGATAGTTATTATTATCATTTCAAATCCTGACTCAATCAGAATCACTATCAAATTCATCTCATAATAATGACCAATGAGTAATGTTTTATCTACAGGTGGCTCATTCATAATGTCCAGGATTTTGTCTTTTTTGTTTGTTAGTTAAATACAAGATATTAAGCAACATACATTTTAAATCAGAGATTACCAATTTAATGAACATCATGTTGGTAAACTTTCTCACTGAAGTTTGCAGTTACTACAAAAGGGGATGTGTTCATTCATAGTTTCAAAAGTGTTCAACTGAGCCAATTGAAAATCTAACTTTTTGGTAGGTATTGCTACTTACAACCCCATCTTTTCATAATATTAAATGAGAAGAGTGACCAGATTATTGTACTCATTCATTGCTATAGCGTAAAGATTGAATTACATGTATGCATCCATTATTATGCATATAATAACTATTCTCTAATTCTATGCAAAAGACATATGCAATGATTTTTATATTCTATAACCACCATATGTCATGTCTGCTGATGACATTAAAAAAAGCAAAGCTATTTCAAATATTTTAAGTTTTCAATAATGCCATGCAATGAAATCAAAGAAAATCAACTACCCTAACACAGGTAAGTACCACATTGGTGGCTTCTCAATAGATTGCTTATCAGAAATAACTGATTTACTCTGATTTACATGATCTGGTCTTACTGAGATCTGAGTATTGAGTTGGGAATGGGTATCTGTCACAACATTTACACTCATTAACAAATAACATATAATACAGACATCATTATGTGTATAATGTATACTCATGCATGCATATGCAGGCATTATTCACTCCACAACTATATACATATAATGCAAGCATTAACTCCACAGTTGTAAATATGATTATAATAAAATATACCTATGCATATGCAGGCATCAATTCCAGAATGGTAAATACAATTATAATAAAACATTCTTCTGCAAATAGGGTGATTTACAATGTCCACAATCAATAACTAAGACTAATGTATAGTTCCATGTGATGCAGGCATTAATCCATACAATAACCTAAGACTAGTGTATAGTTCCATGTGATGCAGGCATTAATCCATACAGTAACCTAAGACTGATGTATAGTTCCATGTGATGCAGGCATTAATCCATACTGCAACCTAAGACTAGTGTATAGTTCCATGTGATGCAGGCATTAATCCATACTGCAACCTAAGACTAATGTATAGTTCCATGTGATGCAGGCATTAATCCATACGGTAACCTAAGACTAGTGTATAGTTCCATGTGATGCAGGCATTAATCCATATGGTAACCTAAGACTAGTGTATAGTTCCATGTGATGCACATTAATCCATATGGTAACCTAAGACTAGTGTATAGTACCATGTGATTCAGGCATTAATCCATGCTGTAACTATTACTATAATATATGCCTACATAAACAGAACTATAAACTCCAGAGTGTAAGTATGACATTTATACATAGTTATGTGTATGCAGGCTTAACTCCATTAAGTAATTATCACTATAATAAGTTTGTTTCACATTATGTAGATATTAAATAATATACAAAAAAATCATTTGATTTCAAGTAATGAACACATTACATCCTCATGCAAAGTTTCATATGGAAATCTCTGTTGGTTACCTAGTCATATATATATATATATTATATACCGGTATATATAGTGTTTAGTATGATAATATTCAAGACCTCGTAAGGAGTGTTGAATCACATAACTAAGAACAACATTAAAAATAATTAACCTCTAATATTTAACCTTTAATAGTGGTTTGTTTCTTATCAATGAAGTGGCATCGGTGCAGAAATGTTAAAAAAGGATCAACTTACGATTATATGATCAGTGCAAGATTGGCTCATGAGCAGTGTTGGAGTAGCTCAAGAGCAGTGTAGGAGTAGCTCATGAGCATTGTAGGAGTAGCTCATGAGCAGTGTAGGAGTAGCTCATGAGCAGTGTAGGAGTAGCTCATGAGCAGTGTAGGAGTAGCTCATGAGCAATGTAGGAGTAGCTCATGAGCAATGTAGGAGTAGCTCATGAGCAATGTAAGAGTAGCTCATGAGCAGTGTAGGAGTAGCTCATGAGCAGTGTAGGAGGAGCTCATGAGCAGTGTAGGAGTAGCTCATGAGCAGTGCAGGAGTAGCTCATGAGCAGTGTAGGAGTAGCTCATGAGCAGTGTAGGAGTAGCTCATGAGCAGTGTAGGAGTAGTTCATGAGCATTGCAGGAGTAGCTCATGAGCAGTGTAGGAGTAGCTCATGAGCAGTGTAGGAGTAGCTCATGATCAGGGCAGGAGTAGCTCATGAGCAGTGCAGGAGTAGCTCATTAGCCGTGTAGGAGTAGCTCCTGATCAGGGCAGGAGCAGCTTATGATCAGGGCAGGAGAAGCTATT
>JAODFY010227970.1:0-10418 GCA_027580055.1 Paracaudina chilensis | reverse complement strand
TATATATAAAGCCTATATATGTGAGTGTCCACTTATATACATAGGTGCATGTATATACCTAGAAACAGGTCGGCGGTCGGCGATAAATGTACTGTTAATGTGTGTAGGTATACATATATATACCTATAGGGACATGTCGGCGATAAGCTATACTGTTCATGTGTGTAGGTTTATATGCATTTATATATATATATATACCTAGGGACAGGTCGGCGGTCGTCGATAAGCTACACTGTTCATGTGTGTAGGTTGATATGCATATATATATATACCTAGGGACAAGTCGGCGATAAGCTATACTGTTCATGTGTGTAGGTTTATATGCATATAAATATATATATACCTAGGGACAGGTCGGCGGTAAGCTACACTGTTCATGTGTTTAGGTTTATATGCATATATATACCTTATTTAAGTAATTCACCCATAAGAAATACAAGTTGGCCACACTGAGGAAACACATTTTCCACAGTCAGAACGAACGTCGGCGTTCGTGATTTGTTGTTTGGGTACACTCGGTGCTCATTACATGCGTGGGCACTGTAGGCTACATACGTAAACTCAAGTTGTTGTAGTCTACTGCACTGAGCAAATTTGAAGCTGAGTGTACGTGTGTCCTGCACTCTATTTTTTCCCAGGTCAGACTATCCATTTTCGATTCTTCAGGATTTTACAAATTTGTTTCAAAATCAAAGTGCAGGTAAGAAAAAGGGTTAGGGTCAGCTCCAATCTGTTATCGAGCAAGTTCTTTCATAATCCGGGTCAAAATGAGGGGGAAATATTCAGAGATTAGCTCTTGGGGAAAACGTAAACAAAATTGGATTCGGAGAATTTGATTGGTCCATTGCCCAAAATTTTGATTGTCTGCACGTGCAATTTCACAGTCCTCAATTCAATTTTGAGTGCTCTTTTGGAGCTTTCGCGGGCGGAATCGCACTCCGCCCCTGTGTTTTTCGGACGCTGGTATATATGTTAGCTTACAATTCTTAAGCAATAATTTTGATATGTAGTAACCTTTAGACTATATACATTTCTTTGTTACTGAGAATTGCTACATTTCAAATTTAAGCATGCATTCGTATTATAAAAAAAGATAATCATTGTACACTTTAGTAGTAAATAAGTACATGTTTGGATTACTGACTGGATCAAATCGAGGAATGTTACTTGAATTCATATCAGCTGATCTGTTCGGAAAATCATTAACATCATAATTTCATTGATAATTGGTCACCCAAAAATACTAAATTATTTCATTTGTTATATTTGCTCTGAAATTAGTACATTTCATTTTGCAAAACTGGAGTGCTGATCAGCTGCGAGCTTTTTCGTTGAGGATCAGGTCTTTGAACAGTTGGGGCAACAGAGCATAGTGTGGTTGTACTGGTGGAAGTGAGCCTGCAAGACATGGTGACAACTGTTCTGGCAGAAAGCGGGCATTTTAAGTGGAGAACCAAAAGAAAGGTTAGATTCTAAGTCTGTCAATGGAACACATTCTAAAATGACAACTATCAAATGTGTCCAAAGTGGCAGTTTGGTATTAGGTTAACTTTTTGTTACTCTCATATAAATTGCCAATAGTGGTAATCACTGGCTAACTTAATATGGGAAAGCTTAATAAAACAAAGGGCACTATGGTTCCTTGCTTAGGGGTATATGATAATGATGTTTATATACATAACATATTACAGTTAATTTTATGCCCTAATGGTCTAAGTAATGGTTGGCCCAAAAATACCGATATTAACTAACACTTTAGCCAACACTTTGTGTGGTCTAAAATGTGTGCTGGTCAAAAAAGAATTTGGGGCCACTATTTTGGCTCATGTGTACTGACTTAATTAAGGAACAACTTTACCAAGATTTAATATAATCTGACTGAGCATTGCAATTCAAAGATTACATGTTCATTGGTGAACCATCTTGGCATCCGTAGCTTCAAACCAGAGCAAGAATATTTCAGTGACCAAATCTCCATTGCCTTATGTGTGTCAGTAAAAGTAAAAACTTTTGTGTACTCTTCACACACACTGTACTGTAGCCAATGGGATTTTCAACCAGTTTGTATGATAGCCCAATATTGCTCCAATTACAGTTTAAAAATTATGGTTAAAATAAGCCCCTTCCCCAATATTGCTCAAATTACAGTTTAAAACTTATGGTTAAAAATCAATGCATAACATATCATGCGAATGCCGACATTGGACAACCATACCAAGTTTGAAACAATTCTGACTTATGGTTACAGAACTATTACAATTAAAAGATTATTTGGTGTGGTTATAAGCACCAAAAACAATATGGTTCATCTACTCCATATGGGCCATCCACCTACCAGGTCTGATATTAATTCATCATTTTCTTGTTGAGTTATTGTGCATCAACAAATATACACAGGTGGGTTTTATATTAAGTCTGGGGACTTCACTGAAATTTCCTTTGTCCTAACCTTCTTCAGAGGACCTGGAAAACCTTTGTTTTCCAGAGGTAAATACAATGTAATGATTCATTGAGAAACTTAACTTGTGGACTAGGTTTATCCTACCTAGATTTCTTCACTGATCAGTGATTTGAATGTGATAACTAAAATTGCCCAATTTTGGTTAAACTTAGACATGGTGTGTAAATGCCCATTTTTTATAGACAAATGTCATCTGTCATAACACTATGTAATCACTCAAGCATGGATCATTATTGAAAATCCTAAAAAAATAAAACATCAGATTTATACCTGCTTTTGTTCTAATGGCATGCACAATAAAGAAGCCACATCATCATGACACACTCATCACAAGGTCATATTCATGTGTATTTATCAACATGTTTATTTTTCGACAGCTGCGTCAGTTCTGATGGCCGATTGTGTTGGGGGAATGGTTGTTGCCGTCTCCAAGGATAGCAACCTCACATCCATTGACTGGCCTGGACAGTTCCAGAAACATTAAATGTGCATCAAACCCTGGATTGAAAGATGAGGGAGGGGTTGTTTCATGAGAGAAGCCAGCAGCTCTGTTCAACGTCATTTTGTGCAGGCGATATCGACTGAACTGAATTGGATTTTGGACATCGGATCTACGACTGGTATGTGTAAAAAAATATGGTTGCAATGTTAGTATTCTCATAGATATCATAATTGGTCGTGTAAGTTGATATTAGTACACGATCCTGCAGTGAGTTACGGAAGCGGCGAATTCATATCATGTCAAGAATGAGTATGACCAAATGTTGGATGATTTGGTGTTTATATTGTGAGTAGGTAGGCAAGCCCCATAGTATCGTTTTGGTGACCATATCACAGTGCGGGAGTGAAATGGAACTGTTGGTCATTACCAAGTTTTACGTCGTCAGCAATGTAATTTAAGAATTTAAACCAAGATCACTTCATTAGTTGTTGTCACCAAGTTTTCCCTTTTTGCATTCCATACTTTTTTTGGAAAAAAATTCTTGAAAAAAATTCTGTAAAAATGTGAAATGCATGCAAACATACATAATTCTCCTTATATGTTGCAGAAAATATGAATAAACATATTTTTCCCATCACCATGGTAACTTACTGAATATTTTTTACATATATACAGGAAGAGGATTTATTGCCAGTCTGGAAGAAGGACGGAATTCTCTTCTTCTGTCACAGTATGACAACAGCTTTCCATACGTGATTCGTCATGTTATGGATAGCATAGCAGACAGTACAGGCGTTATTGAGGAAGTGACAGAAGCAGAGAATGCAGACCAGGCTGTAGAAGACCTCACCGCAGATGTTTATGAGTCCAGTAATGAGGAGGAAGAACACGATGAATATGATGATGATGAATATGATGATGATGATGCGATACATCACTCTAAAATCAGGAGGATGGATTCTACCTCTGGTACTCTTGATAGTTGGGTGCAAAAGGGGTTCTAAGTTATTGCAAGTATGAGGTAATGTGGGATGATACTATTCAGTTATGTGCCCCCCCCCCCAAACATCCAACCCTGGCAACGGCCATGTGCATGGTTCGCATAATCAGATTGAGCACCAAATCTTTTATGTTCATTTTAAATTTGGGTGAAAAATTTGGAAGGGCTACCAAGTTTTTTGCAGGACTACCAAATCGTTGAATATGATAGTCCTTCGGACAACCTTTTCAATTTCCTGAAAATCCATCACTGGTAGGCCTATACAAGGATTAATCTACTGTACTAAAACTATGAGAATCAATATTGGGATAATAATAAATATGGCTTTATTTATACTCCTAAAAGCAATTGGCCTGCAAAATTAATACAATTAGGACAAGCCTCCCACACATTGATTGGTTATATTGTGGATCGTTGTTTCATAAATTGAAATTATGAATTAATCTCCCACACATAGATGATGGGCAGTATGAAGTCTTCATACTGCCTATCCATGTGTTTAGTGACAAAAATAAATCATTGTAGCAATTCTGCAGTATCTAGAGTAGAGCAATAACAAAGCACTCCTCAAAAAATCTAGCATAAATGTTTCATTTGAACTAATATTTATGAAAACAATGTATATATGTTTTCCCACCCGTAGTATTTTGTGTCCAAAAGTAGTAGTTTCTGTACAAAATGAAAGCAAGTCCACAACCATGAAAATAATAGTCACTGATTGGCTTACTGTAAGCTATTCTTCAAAGCTATTCTGTGATGAATGACATCCGATAATTATATTGAGAGTAATTATATTGCATTAAAAACAAGCGTTAAGTCACTGAAACAGTTTCTGAATAACCCTCAAACCATGTGTTTATATATTATGCCGAATAAAATAATAATTTTCCAGTATTTTGTGCGTCCGTAACAAGATGCGCTGCAGACCTTCATAGTAAACTTGAATGCTGCAAAAACTGCATGGAGGATTGCGAACCTTGCATGGTTTGATGTAAAAAATGTAAATATTGTAATTGTAGGTGTGTTTGCATCAGATTTTTGATGGTTTTTCGGTCAATAACTTGCATATATATTGATGCAAGCTAAATATTCATTTTGAGAAATAAAGCATTGTGTTTTTATCACATTAAAATTTTCTTCCCCTATCTCGTGAGTTGTAGTGTATGTATTTTGAATAAGAATGATGAAAAATATCAGCCTTTGAATTTACAACATTGACTGGTGAAGTAAATTTGTCTTCCCTTACCCTGGTGATTTGATTTGTGGTGTATGTAAAAAATCAGCCTTTGAATTTACAACATTGACTGAGGATGTAAAATTATGTAAAATATTTTGAATTTACAACATTTGACTGGGGAAGTAAATTTTCTGCCCTTATCTTGTGGTTTATGTAAAATATTTTGAATTTACAACATTGACTGGGGATGTAAATTTTCTTACCTTATCTTGTGGATTTGTTGTTTATGTATTTACAACATTGACAACATTGACTTACAACATTGACTGGTGATTTGTGGGTGTATGTATTTTGAATTTACAACATTGACTGGGGATGTAAATATTCTTCCCTTATCTTGTGATTTGTTGTGTTTATGTATTTTGACTAAAAATTATGTAAAATATCAGCCTTTGAAAATTTACTTCCCTCCCTTATCTTGTGATTTATGTAAAATATCAGCCTTTGAATTAACAACATTGACTGGGGATGTTAAATTTTCTTCCCTTATTTGTTGTTTATGTATTTTGGCTAAAAATTAGGTAAAATATTTTGAATTTACAACATTATTTTCTTCCCTTGTGATTTGTTGTTTATGAATTATGTAAAATATCAGCCTTTGAATTTACAACATTGACTGGGGAAGTAAATTTTCTTCCCTTACTTTAACTGGTGATTCGTGGTGTATGTATTTTGACTAAAAGTTATGTAAAATATTCCCTTATCTTGTTGTTTTTGTATTTTGACTAAAAATTATGTAAAATATCAGCCTTTGAATTTACAACATTGACTGGGGAAGTACATTTTCTTCCCTTATCTGGTGATTTGTGGTGTATGTACACCAGATTTGTGGTGTATGTATTTGAATAAAAATTATGTAAAATATCAGCTTTGACATTACAACATTGACTGGGAATGTAAATTTTGTTCCCTTTTCTGGTTATTTGTGGTGTATGTATTTTGAATAAAAAATGATGTAAAATATTAAACATTGACATTACAACAACGACTGGGAATGTAAATTTTCTTCCTTTTTGTGGTGTATGTATTTTGAATAAAAATTAAGTAAAATATCAGCATTGACTGGGAATGTAAATTTTCTTCCTTTTTCTGGTGATTTGTGGTTTATGTATTTTGACTAAAAATTATGTAAAATATCAGCCTTTGAATTTACAACATTGACTGGGGAAGTAAATTTTCTTCCCCTACCTGGTGATTTTTAGTGTATATATTGTGTATAAAATTATGTAAAATATCAGCATATCAAGTTACAACATTGATTGGGGAAGTAAATTCTTTATCTGGTAAAAAAAAAAATCCCTTCCTGTGACTGTCCATCATTGTAATGCAAATAAATATTTTGTCAATCAGACATCCCTCACTATTGTAATTTTTCTGAGGAAGATCGAATCAGGGCATGGCATTTTCTCAAAATTTCACGTGGAAATTATGCTTTTATTTCTGACGCTGTATATAGTCAAGAGTGCAACTGCACGTCTTATCTTACTTAAATCATTTAATCTCATCGGCACCACTAAATTTTACCATTCACACAAAATGGTGGGTGACCAGGCAGTGTCTTAGGGTGTAAGGTGGCAGCATGACATTTAATTTAATTATCTATAGTAATATCTTGACCAACACAGCGGATAAACTGTAACCTCCTCTCTACATGACGCAACGGATAATCTGGACACAGCCGATAAACTGTAACCCCTCTCGACATGTTCAAGGGACAAAATTTAACAGGAAAGCACCTGCTTGGGGAGACAAAGGAATGGGACTTCTTTAAAAAAAGTGGTGTCATACTAGGTTCCCCACAACTACTATCATTTGCGCTGCAAGAACTGAACAAAGTAAAAATAAAAATAATGAATCTAGATCAAACATTGAATTTTGCCAGATAATCAATAAGTGAAAATCATTTCATTATTATTTCTCCAAGTATACATTAACGTTACCAGTTGTGGCACAGCCGAGGGTCTATTAGGCTATCCCGGGGAGTATTTTGTTGGGGAGCAAACAAAGAGCAAGAATAAATGGTTTTTGTGAGATATTTACTCTTTTAAAGAGATTGAAAATGAAGCAGCCACTTCGGAAGAAGATGCCACCCTTTCACCTAAGAATTCAAACTCAATCAGAAGGATGTTGATGCAAATGTAGCTAATGGAAATAGCAAAATTCAAAATCTCAAAACTGGAGAGACGAAATGAAAATACCAAAAAGTATGAGAGTTTAAGGCAAAGTGCCAAAGACTACAGCCAGGAATGCTCAACAGCAGCCAATAGGTTGAAAGCAAGGCAACTGACAGCTGAAGAAAGAGAAGCTCTGACATGGAAAACAAGAACAATAAAACAGCTAGAAGTAGAAGCTAATTTTAGGAACAAAGAATTGGAATTGAAGAAAAAACAGGAATAACCAACTTACAGATGATGAAGCACTAGACTTGCGCACCCAAAATGCAAGAAATAAAGCACTACAGCGTGTAAGGAAGGTATTGCCACGTCGAAAGTCTCATTGCATATCAACATCGCTGGATATCATGAATAAGGCATCACCAACCAAGGTTGCTGCATTAAAAAATACTGGTGTTACCCCCTTGAGAAAGCAATCGTAAAATTTCCTGGGAGGTTAGAAGTACACATTAAATTCATCAACATCATCATCGACGTTGATGATGAATTTAAAGTGACTAAAAACGACACTGGCCAGAGGCCCAAAGAAAAACCGGCGACAACACAACCAACAGAACGAAAACCCACTCACTCGAACCCCCCAAAAAACCAAACGCCACAAACACCGACATACAACCACTCCATAACAAAACAAATATTTCACTGACGCCCCAATGGGCACTCTTAGGCCCTGTATCCGTGGCGTGTTCCCCTTGTGGGGTTGTGACCTGACCCTGTACCCGCCCTGTATCCATAGGCTGTTCCCTTGTGGCGTGTACAATGTACGATGGAAAGATTTGATGAGAAAGCAAATAAAAACAAGACAACTATGAATGCCAACAGTTGTTTTATTAATAGTTCGACGATGAACCCAACTACTGAAAATCAGAAGGATGAGGTGGATGCCGCTATTGCATTAATTTCCTCGCTGGTGATGATTAATAACAACGAATTTCAACAGTGTAGATGTATCTCTATGCAATATCGTATTCGTAATGGCGTGTTTCCTCTTGTGCAGCTGCAAAATAATGGACAAGTTCATTGTCTATGTTCCCGGTCACAAGACCACATGTTCCGTGTACGAGGCCACGTGTTCCCTGGGTACAACCTATGGGAACAGGCACTAAGTAAAAGGTTCATTGTCCTTGTGGGCGTCACAAGGGAACAAGCCACAAGGGAACAGCCTATGGATACAGGGCCTTCGGCCGACGTCCTCTGGCTGTTCATATCAGCTGTATATCGTAGGATCGTTGACTGTGCTTTTTCTTTACCACACGTCTAATGTCTACCAGTTGGCACCTTGTGTCCCAAGCCAGCTGATAGCATTTAACATCACCCATCCTGCATCAGCCGCCAATGTACGAAATGTGGTGTGGACCTCTTGGAAACGCAGATCTGACTGACCCAACAAAACAAATGGAAACATGGAACATGACGACAACTAAATGTCACACCAACAAGCAGACAAAAGAAGTGAAGAAGAGAGTACTTACTGTGCAGAAAGGCACTGTTGCGGATATGGTGATAAAACTGAATCAACTCCTTATGCTTCAACAAGGACTGGCAAAATAATCAGCAGGACCTACTAAGAAGCAAACTCAAACTTGGCGAGGTGCTCTGCATATATGACTTTGCTGAAAATTTCAAATGTGAGTGTACCAGCGAGAACTCCAGACGCCGTGCATGGTCCATGGTGATCTAGGGGGTGTTTGTAGCTAAAAATTTCTGGCGCTCCACGCCACCCAATGGTGGCACTCTGCTTAGTGGCAGTTATCATCATGCTGCCCCCTCCTCCCCCGATGAAGTTTATTAATTGCCATTTATCGACCAATGTTACAAAATCAACCAGAAATCTTACGATAACTCTAGTTACAAATTGGCCAAACCAGGAACGGAACGTTAAAACAAATATTATACTCATTCCCTTCAGCATATTCCATTGCCATGTTGTAAGTAATGTTTTTAACAAAGAAACAATGCAAGGCTATGGTGACAAATCAGACAGCAACCACCTCTACACGATCCACTGAAAATAGTGAACCACCGAATAAAAGCTCGATACAAGTAAGAAATGTTACAATGTTACCAAATCAACCTTACGATATGTATACAATATGTTCAAAGTGAGTGCCAATACTGAAGGCTTCAAGCTGACAAATGTTTTTTTTGGTCCCCTGCAAACTAAATTAAGAGGCCTTATAGATTGTAAAGTAAACCTGTGAACCAATTTATTATGTCAGATTCCAAATGAAATAACAGGCAGTGAAAAACTTGCATGTTCTTTATCATGTTCAACAGATTGACGATGATACCCCATGTTCAACAGATTGACGATGATACCCCTAAGTGTAAGTGCACATCAATTTTGAATAATTGTATATATATATAATCTGATTTATCTAAACACATTATGGGGATGGCGTCATTAGCTTATAGTACATACTGCATTTAACCTACTGTTCTGCGAGAATGACTGACCCCACTCCCACCCTTACAGTGACTACTGACAATTTTTTTTTTACAGTTGCTGTAAAAGTAGTAACCAATAGGAAAAGTTAATGTTCTTTATCTGGTTAAATAGGATACCCCTATGGAGGGAAAGATTAATTTAGGATAAATATACCATACATATCATGGTTACTCGTGTTCTTTATCTTAACCATATTGTATTCCATTTTGACTGAAATTTGGTCTATTTTGCCTGTAATATTCGATATGGTATCAAACTAAAGATATGGTATCAGCCGATACAGCATCATTTAGCTATTGATTTTAAAACAATATTGGAGAAATGGTTAGCCAACACAACATGGTTTATGGATGATTGGGAATTTCAGTGAGAGATTTTGTACACAATCCATGATAAATGGAGCTTTAAATTTGCCAATTGACGAAATATAGAGAGACCAATAACATGGTATTTACTTTCAGAAGTGATTTGCAAAGTGGTTCCGAAGACAGAGGAAAGGTAAGTTTATTCCAATGCAACGTGTAGCGCTTTTCAGAAAACAGCTGAAATAATGTAATTGTACATTGAGGGGTTACAGCCCGCGAGTCAGAAGGCCCGCGAGTCAGAAGGCCCGCGAGACCGAAACTCGGAAAGCGACCGCGAGTCAGAAGGCCCG